>JAQOOD010000004.1:18710432-18831661 GCA_029633175.1 Citrus glauca
AAAATACACCTACATTAAAATAATGCAACAACATAATATAATACAACGTGCTAAACGCACCCTTTATGAATCCACTTAGTCAGCAGCAGCTCACTACCATTCTCAAGAGACTTTTGGAACTTTAGGACAATCCCTAAATCTTGACCAAAATGAGACACAACAAAATTTGGATACTGATAAAATAAATTTGGATACTGATAAAATATCAAACAATCACTCATCCTTGCCTCACTCACCTCACTAGCCTCAATCAAACAAGTTATCTTTCGTCTCTCATCACAAAACCAAACACTTAAAAGACTTACCATCACATCTTATGATAATAAGATCTAAGACAAGGATCTTCATACCAAAACTGTACTAAATTTCCACTCAAATAAAGACAACCTTATCCCTAAATACCTCAGAAGTCTTGACAGAACCAAATTAGAAAAAAGGCAATGAAGGATGAATACAATCCTTTAATGAAAAATGAAATATGGACATTGATACCAAATAACCAAAGTTATAAGGTGATTGGAAACAAGTGGTATGCAGAATAAAAGAGAATCCAGATGGCACCATAAATGAATACAAAGACAGACTAGTAGTAAAGGGGTTCTTGCAAACTCTAGGCTTTGATTTCAAAGAGTCATTTAGTCTAATTGTCAAGGTTGCAACAATCAGAATTATCCTTACATTAGCAGTGAAAAATAATTGAATGCTGAGACAAATGGACATAAGCAATGCCTTCCTAAATGATGAATTAACAGAAATGGTTTACATGCGACAACCTGAAGGTTTTATGGACAAAAGCAAGCCTAATCATATATGTAGACTGAAGAAAACATTGTGTAGATTGAGACAAGCTCCTAGGGCGTTGTTTGATAAACTGAAGAGTACATTAAACTCTTGGGGATTTGAAAACTCTAAGTGTGATACTTCATTATTTTTTAAAAGGGTTAAATATGAGATAATCATATTGCTCATTTAAGTTGATGACATTATTATCACTGACAACAAAAGTAAAGGTATTAAGAAGCTGATTAACAATCTAAATGAAGCTTTTGCCTTCAAGGATCTAAGAGAGTTGAACTTCTTTCTTAAGATTCAGGTGACCAGAAATCAAGACATTATTATGTTGTCTTAAGCTAAATATATACAAGATTTGCTTGTTGAGACAGAAATGAGCAATTGTAAAGGAATTGAGTCTCTTTTCAGTATTGTAGAAAAATTGAAGAAGAATGAAAGGACAAAATTTCATGATCACACACTTTACAAAAGTGTTATAGACAGCTTGCAATATGTAGTACTCATAAGGCCTGAGCTTGCTTTATCAGCGAATAAGTTTAGCCAATTTATGTCTAGTCCTAGGCAACCTCATTGGATAACACGTGAAAGAGTATTAACATATCTCAAGAGTGCTATGAATATGTGTTTGAAATTAAAAAAATTAGAGTACTTGTAGCATACATGATGGAGACTAGGCCAGTGATTTGGATGACAGAAGATCGATTAGTGGCTATTGTGTATTTTTTTAGGCAATTTGATTGCATGGAGTTCAAGAAAGCAAGGATTAGTTACTAAGGATTGATTGCTAAATCTACTACAAAATCTGAATATAGAGCAATGGCTTTCTGTACTGCAGAAATCACATGGATTAGCTCTCTACTCAATGAGTTAAAGACAGAGATTGAAAGAGTTCCAATGATTTTAAGTGATGGCACTAGTGCAGCAGCAATAGCTACTGCACTAGTGCTAGAAAACAAAATATTTTGAGATAGATATTCATTTTATTAGGGACAAAGTAGCTAAAAGTGAATTAGAGATTAACTTTGTTGCTAATAGCTGATGTCTTGACTAAGCCTTTACCTTATTGCAAATTTAGCTACTTTAGAAGCAAACTCAAAGTTTTTGACAAGACCTTGTGTTTGAAAGAAGGTGTTGAAAGTAGCAGTTGTGAACAGTCAATAGTTGACCTTAGAGACAAATTAGCATGCCATTTAAACTACACCTATCTGCAGACAGCTGGTGAGAGAAATGAGCTAGATTTAATGAGGTGGAAAAATGGTTATGCTAATGAATATCAGCACATAAGCATGGTTGGATGGAGATTCTAGAATCTCTGAATCCTTGATTAATAATAACTATATTCACATTCCAATTTTTGTTTATTTCCAAGTGTTGTCCTTAGCTAGCTGTCGTTTTTAATAGCTTGTGTGTAAATAAGCCAATACTTGCAAACTTTCATTCATTAAAGTTATTCATATTAATGGAAATGCCTCCGACTCAAGCTCTGCTTGCATCAATAAACAATTCTTAATGAATTTATGTAAGTTTACTCAAAATAAAAGTGAATGTTGTGCAAATTTTATTGAACTCGTAAGTGCACGAATCTATTATAGAATAGATTAATGGTGACGGATGTCGATCCCACGAGAAGGTGGATTTTAATTATGTAGAATTAATTTTCTAAGTGGGTGGGTGGTTGGGTTTGTGGTGGAAGTGCTTTAAATTATCTTAAAATTTGAATTAAAATGACGAGAATAAATTAAACAGAAAACTAGTATAATTGAAGTGCTTGGGTATCTGGATTCACATCAACAAGCACCATGAGCTAAATATTCCTTATTAGTGCCAATTAAATCATGAGAGGGGGGAATTCACACCTTATGAACCACACTCTAATCAATATGGTGCTAAGGGCTTATCGTGCCAAATAATAATAACCTTGTACTAGGAAGCCGGTGAAATCAGGGCAGTATCTAGACAAGATTATTATTATTTATCTACGAAAAGTCAAAACATCCATGAAAATTAAAGGGGAAGAGAAAATAAATTTACCAAATAAAACCCATGGCACATGTTGAGGCTTCATTTTCAACCCAAGTTTGAAAGAAAACTAGTTACTCATAATTGAACTAAGGGTAAAATGAAAATTATTAAAATATGTAGAAAATAAAAAATGGAGAAAGAATTACAGAAAATTGAGTTAAAAAATGAATTCAGAGATGCCAAATTAGGGGGGAAAGCCCCTTTTGTATAGATATATTGAGTAAATCATGACCATCAGATTAAAAATATTCCGGACGCTTAAGATTGCGCCATGTCATCAGTCAATGCCACAGTTCGTCTATGTGAACAGTGTCGTAAACAATAACATAGACAATACCGTATATGTGAATAATACCATACATGTGAACAATGCCATTTTTCCTTTTATGCTACTCGTAAGGTTTTTAACTGTCCTAAGTTCTAAAGTGATGTCTGTTTTGCTGTCTAAACTCTCGTTCATTGTAAAATAACCACAATGCCCCTAAAATACATAAAATACTTAATTAAAATAAAACATACATAATTAAATTACAAAAGACTAAAATACATAAAAGTAGAAGTATTAGTAAGACTTGAAAAGTAAAAGGACAATTTTCTCCTTTATAAATATGCATTTTTTAACACTCAACACACCCTCTAACTAACTTATTGTTAGTCCCTAGCAAATAAACCGAAAACAAAATTCAAATCCAAATTTTTTTTAAACACTCGTGTTTATTCAGTCAGACTAATGATAGCAATCAAATAAAAGTATAAACATTATCTCTAGTCTAAAGAAACATCACACCCACATGAATTGGCCTAGTAGACTTTGTCACAGCTACTTTCAAGAATGATATGTCAAATCCCAAAATCTCACAGGAAGTGGTGACACTCTCCCAAAGAAATTCACCCCAATAAAAATAGTCACTTGAATGAATGCTAAATTTAAGAGAAAATAATATAGAAGTAATATCACACGCTCTCACCAAGATGAAATAAATTTGCTCACAACTTAAAAATAACACGATCTAAAATCAAAATACTAGTCAACCCAATGTATTCATTTTTTTTACTTTTTATTTTTTATTATTTATTTTTTTATATGCGTCACTACATCTTTTTAGCTTATAAAACCAGCTTCTACTTTAGATTATAGATCTCTAAAATCAAGAAGGACTTTTATTAGGACGTAACATAAGCTAAGGGCATGGCTAACAAATGAAGGAAAATTGGAAAAACAAAATATATGTTTAAGAAAAAGTAAAGATATTTTACAAATTTTAAGTTGCATTTTGCTTATTTATTATTATTTTTTTAAACAACAATTTTTTTTGTTTTTTTTTCTTTTGTTTGGCACAACTTCATTGTACAAAATAATTATTAACATTTTTCTCAAACATAAATAGGTGATGGAACTTATAAGACATCGGGTAATACTCCAAATCGGAGTGAGTCAAGATGATAAGTTGACAAATGATTTTTTTTAAGGCTAAAAAATGTTAACTATGGATAATTCATAAAAGGGATACCTAGAAAGGTTCAAACGGGTCAAAGATGGCATTTCCATCAGTTTTTTAGGGTTCTAAATAATCTTTTATATCTACTAGTTTGATAGGCCTCCAGATGTAGCAGCACACATTTTTTTTAGTTTTTGAAGTAATTTTTTTTAAAGGGTTGACTTAAAAGAAATCTAGAGATCGTATATAAAATAATAAACTACTAAGCTGTATGAAGAATGGGCAAAAATGTTACGCTCTAAGAAAAATGATATGCTCAAAAACTCACTTGATACTCATTATGACATGTGCATTTCTTCAAACAACTCATATTTGTCTCCGATATCAACATATAAGTAGCAAACATGGCGTAACATCACTTAAGACCAAAGATAATACAAATACTAAAATTTAAAATTCATCATGTCATCCAATGTTAAAACAAATCACACAATTTTTTTAGTTCAAATAACATTCTACCTCCAACCTATTTTAAACATAAAAGGAAAATATGCATGCAGAAAAACTAATTAGAAAAATTGCACTTAAAATAATAGAAACAGAAAATGATTTTTTTTACTAAAAAGATGCATTTTTAGAGTCACTATACTTTATATTCAGTTATCTTTAACTCAAAAAAATTTGAAAGTGTATATTTATAAAGGAGAAATTAGAAAGAAGAAGTTAGAAAAAAATAATTGTCAAAGCTTAATAAAGAAAAAGAAAATATATGAAATTTTTATTTTTTTATTTTGGTTTTTTTAAGTGAAAAAGATGTATTTATAGGGTAACTACACTCTATATTCAGTTATCTTCAACACAAAAAGTTAGCCACGATTAGTCTTTACAACAAAAAATTAGTAAAAATTTAACCAAGATTTTACAATTGTCAACTATTCCCTCCCCCCCAACCAGAACTAAACATTGTCCTCAATATTTTAAAGGAAAGAAGTAGAGTTTAGAAGACATCACCTGGGTGGTGTAACATAAACGAAAATATTTACAAGCGGAGAGTTAAATGTAATTTGTACTTCTTACTATGACTACTGTTACGATCATTATTTGGACGCTCTAACACAAAGGTACATGGGTCTGGCTCCGGTCTATAAGCTTGTAACAGATCAAGTAGCTCATTAGCAGTATGAGCACAAATAAAAAGTTTTTTCGCTGTGGAATGAATGAAACTATTTTTTATTGCATGGTTAAAAAATACGATAAAATCATCATAAAAGTCATCAACATTTAACAAACTAATGGGTTTCTGGTGAATATGCAGATGGGTCCAAAATGCTAATGTGATAGGTGTCTCTAGAGTTGCAAGATCTCCTGGTAGGAAAATAAAGGCATCAACATGATTAACCATTTCAGTTATTCTTTCTTACATACCTGAGACGACTAACTTTTCTTCCGTCAGTGAGTCAGACAAATTGCCTAAAGATTTTAGGGCTCTTGGGAATCGATTTTAAGGAGGGCATTCTGAGAAAGTGAAGGGAATCGATTGTGAAGCTTTGCTAGAATCTCGTTTCTGTCTATACTTTCGCCTCAGAAGATCAGTTATTATGGGAAACTAAAGTAACCGATTTGATTGTTATGAAGTACCGTTATCCGCCACTTCATCGGGGTAACAAACTAAAGCACACAAATAAAGAAAAAAACTAAAACATATAAAGAAAATTACAATCGTCCATTTATTGAATTTACCTCAAGCTCCAACCGGATGTTGTAGACACCTCTCTCAATGTCTTGGAGTTGGCTTTCTAAATCCTCAACATAGGATACTAACTCTAGTGGCTATAAAGCCTAAATATGATATATTTTACAAAATCGAATTTGCCTTTTGAGATAAGATTTTACATGTTGAAGTGGTCTAAGAATGTCCATGAGGAACTATTTAGCTATGACACTTATGATTAACAATGATAAGAGAAAACTTAATGGTTAAACAAACACACTTATGCAAAAATAATTTCAATTGACAAAAAAATAGTAGAAAGAAAGAAAATAATTAAATCACCGAAAAGAATGAAAAATCTCAATTCAAATCTGATGTGTCACTTAAATTTATTTCGATATTCTCTCCATGTGGTTGGTACTCTAGATATGGCTTTAATATTTGACTATTAACTTTAAACGTGACACTGTTATTTAGGTCCTTAATTTCAACTGCCCCATGTGGAAAAACAATGTGAACAATAACGAGATCAGACCATTGAGAGTGTAACTTACTTAGGAATAGGTGCAAGTGAGAATTGAATAAAAACACTTTCTGTTATGGAGTGAGAGATTTTCTCATAATTTGCTTGTTACGAAAGGCTTTCATTTGCTGTTTGTAAATTTTCGCATTTTCGTATGCATCATTGCGAATTTCTTTAAGTTTTGCCAGTTGTAATCTTCTTTATGAGCTAGCTTGCTGCATGTCAAAGTTGAATTTTTTGATGTCCAGTACGCACAATGCTTGAGTTCCATAGGTAGGTGGCAAGATTTTCCATACACTAGCCTGTGGGGTGACATCCCAATCGAGATCTTGAAAGCCGTTCTATATGCCTTTAATGCATCATCGAGTCTTAATGACCAATCTTTTCTGTCTGGCCTAACCGTCTTTTCTAATATGTGGCCTCGATTGGAGATCTCAAGTTGGCCACTGGTTTGTGGATGATATGGGGTCGCCACTTTATGAGTGATTGAATACTTCGTCAAAAGAGTTTTGAATGTTTTGTTATAAAAGTGGGCACCACCATCACTAATTATTGCTCGAGGGAATTCAAAACGTGAAACAATGTTGCTTTTCAAAAATCCTATCACCACCTCGTGATCATTAGTTTCATATGAAATTACTTCTACCAATTTTGATAAGTTGTCAACAGCAATTAATATATATTGATGGTCAAAAGAAGGGGAAAAAGACCCATGAAGTCGATATCCCACACATAACAAATCTCAACCACTAAAATTAAATTTAATGGCATCATGTTCCTTCGTGTAATGCTCCCCACTCGTTGACACATATCACATGAAGAGCAAAAGGTGTAAGCATTTCGAAATATAGTTGGCTAATAGAAATCACATTGTAAAACTTTAGTCGTTGTTTTCTTAGCACTGAAATGGCCTCCACAAACTTGCTCATTGCAGAATGAAAGAATATTATGAATTTCATTTTTTGGGACACATCATCTAATAATTTGATCTGCAAAATACTTGAAAAGATAAGGGTCATCTCAAAAGAAATTTTTTATTTCTATAAAAAATTTGGCATTGTCTTGCTTGGTCCAATACTCTGGAAGTTGACCTATAACAATATAATTAACGATATCAACATACCATAGTAATACTTTCACACTCATCAATTGTTCATCTAGAAATGACTCATTCAATGTTAAAGGTTCAGTAATTGTGTCAAAATGGAGACGAGAGAGATGGTTAGCCACGACATTTTCTGTGCCTTCTTATATTTAAATTCCAAGTTAAATTCCGATAAAAGTAACACCCAACGAATTAGTCTAGCTTTTATATCTTTCTTTGTGAGAAGATATTTAAGAGCAGCATAATCGGTGAACACAATTATTTTACAACCAATGAGATAAGATCGAAATTTTTCTAATGCAAACACTACTGCTAACATTTCTTTTTCAGTAGTTGAATAGTTCAACTGTGCATCATTCAATGTCATACTAGCATAGTAAATAACATGGGGAATTTGATAAACTTTTTGTCCTAATACTGCTCCGACTGCTTAATCATATGCATCACACATGAGTTCAAATGGCAAGCTCGAGTTTGGAGGTTGAATTATGGGTGATGACGTTAACAAATGCTTCGGTTTTTCAAATGCCACAAGGCATGAATCATAAAAGATAAAAGGTACTTTATTGTGCAAATTTTATTGAACTCACAAATGCATGAATTTATTAATATAGATCAATGGTGACGAGTATCGATCCCACGAGGAGGTGGATTTTAATGTGTAGAATTAATTTTGTAAATAAGTGATTGGATTTGTGGTGGAAATGATTTGGAATATGCTAAAACTTAAATTAAAATGACGATAATAAATTCTAAAATTGGAATTAAAATGGCGAGAATAAATTGAAGAGAATTCTATTGAAATGACGTACTTGGGTATCTGAATCCGTATCAACATGCAACATGCGCTAAATATTCTTTATTAATACCAATTAAATCATGATGAGAGAATCCACACCTCATTAACCACACCCTAATTAATATGGTGTTAAGGGCTTATCGTGTCAAATAATGATAACCTTGTACTAGAGTGCCGGTGAAACCAATGCGGTACTAGATAAGATTAGTATTATTTGTCGACGAGAAGTCAAAACATCTACAAAAATTAGAGGGGAAGAGAAAGTAAATTTACCAAATAAAGCCCATGACACATGTTGAAACTTCACCTTCAACCCAAACTTGAAAGAAAATTAGCCACTCATAATAGAACTAGGGGCAAAATAAAAATTTATTAAAATACGTAAAATATACAAGATAGAGAAGGATACAGATGGAGAAAGAATTACAGAAAATGAATCCCAAAAATGGATTCAGAGATATCAAATTAGGGGGGAGGCCCCCTTTTTATAAATACACGGAGTAAATTATAGCCATCGGATTAAAAACAGTTTGGACGCTCAAGATTGCACCACATCATCAGTCAGCAGTACGCGGTTTGACCACGCGGATGAACAATACACACGGTTTGACCTGAGTTGAACAGTAACGCGGATTGGTTGAAAATAATCCTGTGTAATGCATGTACCGTACGCGCGATTTTTGGTCCACTAATATGCTGCCACGTCACCAATCAACGGTGCAAAAGAATTTTAGCCCAACAGAATTGTGGCACCTTATCAGTCAATGCCACTTCATCGATCCGTCTATGTGAATAGTGTCGTGAACAATAACGTAGACAGTACCGTACATATGAATAGTACCGTACATGTGAACAGTGATGTCCGTTTTGCTATTTGATCTCTCATTTTTTGTGAAATGACTATGATGCCCTTAAAATACATAAAATACTTAATTAAAATAAAACACACATAATTAAATTATAGGAAGTTTAATACATAAAAGTAAGGGTTGTTAGTGAGACATGAAATGTAAAATGACAGTTTTCTCCTTTATAAATATACATTTTCTAATACTCAACACACCCCCCAACTAGATTACTGCTAGTCTCTAGCAAATAAAGCGAAAACAAAATTCATATCTATAATGATTTTTTTAAACATTCTTGTTTATTCAATCAGACTAATAACAATCAAATAAAAGTATAAGCATTATCTCAAGTCTAAAGAAACATCACACTCACATCAACCATCCACACAAATCAGCTCAGTAGACTTTGTCATAGCTACCTTTAAAAATGACATGTTAAACCCCAAAATCTTATTGGAAGTAGTGACACTCTCACAAAAAAATTAAATCCAATAAAAATAGTCACTCTAGTGAATGGTAATTGAGAGAAAATAATAAAAAAATGATATTTTATGCTCTCACCAAGATGAAATAAATATCCCCTCAGCTTAGAAATAATACAATCTCAAGTCAAATAAAAATGCTAGTCAACCTTATTTATTTATCTTTTTTTTATTATTATGCATCACTACATCTTTTTAGCCCATATAACTAGCATCTATTTCAGATTATAGTTCCTTAAAATCAAGAAGGACTTTTATTAGGCCAAAACGTAAGCTAAAGACATGGTTAACAAATAAGGGAAATAAGGAAAACAAAGTGCATATTTGAGAAAAATGCAGAGGATTTTTTTTTGGGAAGTTGCAAGGTGGATTTCACCTATTATTGTTATTATTATTTTCTTTTTTTGAAACAATAATTTTTTTTTTGCTTTTGTTGGGCATAACTTCACTTTACAAAATATTTATTTACATTGTTCTCAAACATAAATAAGTGATGGAACTTGTAAGATATTGAGTAATACTCCAAATCTAAGTGGGTCAAGATGATAAGTTTGATAAAGAATTTTTTTTTAAGTCTCAAAAGGGTTAACTATGGATATTTTTCTCTTTTTTTTATTTTATAATTTTTTTAGGGTTAACTCAAAAGAAATCTAAAGATCGTATCTACAATAATAAACTGCTGAGCTGTATAAAGAATTGGCAAAAGGGTTACTCTCCTAGAAAAATTATAGGCTCAAAAACTCACTTGGTACGTACTATAACATGTTTATTCCTTCAAGCAACTCATATTTGTCTCCGACATCAACATATAAAGTAGCAAACATAGCGTAACATCATTTAAGTCCAAAAATATTACAAATACTAAAATTTAAAATCAATCACACAACTTTTTTTTTTAAATAACATTCTACCCCCAACCTATCCTAAACATGAAAGGGAAATATGCATGCAGAAATGTGAAAAAGATGCATAAAAACTAATTAGAAAAGTTACACTTAAAATGATAGAAAAATAAATATTTTTTTAACTAAGAAGATGCGTTTCTAAAGGTACTACACTCCATATTCAACCATCTTCGACTCAAAAAATTTGAAAGTGTATATTGATAAAGGAGAAATTACAAAGAAGAAGAAAAATAAATATCATAACATAATAAAGAAAAAAAGTCTGAATTTTTTTCAAATGATGAAGATGTGTTTCTAGAGTCACTACACTCCATATTCAATCATCTTTAACACAAAAAGTTAGTAACAGTTAGTTTCTACAACAAAAAATTAGTAAAAACTTAACCAAGATTCCATAATGAAGATACGTTTATGGAGTCACTACACTCCATATTCAGCCATCTTTAACACAAAAAGTTAGCAACAGTTAGTTTCTACAACAAAAAATTAGTAAAAACTTAACCAAGATTCCACAATTGTCGACTATTCCCTCCCCCCAACCAGGACGAAACATGGTTCTCAATTTTTTAAAAGAAAGAAGTAGAGTTTAGAAGACATCACCTAGGTGGTGCAACACAGAAGAAAATATTTACAGGCGGATAGTTAAATATAATTTATACTTCTTACTGCGGCTACTGTTACCATCATTATTTGAATGCTCCAACACAAAGGTCCAGAGGTCTGGCTCTGGTTTATAAGCTTGTAATAGATCAAATAGCTCATTAGCAGTGTTAGCACAAATAAAAAGCTTTTTCGTATTGGAAGGAATGAAATAGTTTTTTATTGCATGATTAAGAAATGCGATAAAGCCATCGTAAAAATTATTGACATTTAACAAACCAATGGATTTTTGGTGAATGTACGGATGGGTCCAAGATGCTAGTGTGATAAGTGCCTCTAGTGTTGGAAGATCTCCTAGAAGGAAAATTAAAGCATCGGCATGATTAAGCATTTCAGTTATTCGTTCTTGTATACCTGAGACGACTAACTCTTCTCTAGTTGATGAGTCAGACAAACTGCCCAAAGGTTTTAGGACTCTTAGGATGCTGCCTAACACTTGGCTTCCTCTGATAAAAGCAGTTTCTGGGACCAATTTTGACAACCTTCGGTTGCTTCCTCCATACACCAAGTGTAATTTTCTCTTTACTATACTTCGACTAAGATCTATGGTTGCATCAACGAACTCTTTATGTTTGCCATAAGTAAATCCAGAAAGCATACAAATGTTCTTGAAAGTTCTATTAGGAGTAGCTGCCATTGGAATATTTCTCAAAAATAATTTGTCAGTGCTTAACAAAAAAGTCATATTTAAGAATCTTGGTAACAGTGGATCACAACTGTGTATGAGGTGGCATGTTAGTGTCAAATAACGCGTAAAGCACATGGCTCGATAGTAAAAAAGCAAACAATAAAGATAAAAAACAGTGATAAAATTATTAAAGACAATAATGAAAACAATAAAACAACAGTGAAATGAAATAAAATAATAGTAAAGTAAAATGATATTTACAGGTAGTTGCGACTGTGGCTCACATCTTCCTCTAGTTTTACGGTCAGAAACGGCTTGAACGCCCTCTATGGGTCGAGGATAGGCTTCCTATCCAATTTTTTATAAACTGGCAAATAGAGTCGTTTATAGTCAGATTCCCGAAACTATATCGTGCATTCTCTTTCAAGAGACAGAAGGATATCACCCAATGACTCCTTATACAAGCCATCCCTAATGAATTGAATCTTATCTTTCTGTTATCAGACCCAATTCCTAAAGAATATAGATTTTTATCGCAACTCATTCTGGCACACTTATGACAAGCAACAAAAATTTTTCGAGCTCGTCGTTTTCTTGCATAATTTCCTTTAACACAACCAGGCATGTATGCAATAAATTTTGGAGGTAACTCATCTGCCAATCATACTTTTGCCTCGATTAACCAACAGATTTTAGCAGGTACTTTATTCCTCATGAGTAATTGTATGCGTTTGGACCGAGCTTTATAGATTGTAAGGAGGGCATTCTGAGAGAGTGAAGGGAATTACTTGTGAAGCTTTGCTAGAATCTCGTTTTTGTCCATACTTTTGCCTCAAAATAGAAGTTAATATGGGAAAACTGAAGTGACCGACTTGATTGTCACGGAGTACCGTTATCGGCCACTTCACCGGAGTAGCAAACTAAAGCACACAAATAGAAAAACAAATTAAAACACACAAAGAAAATTTAAAATCATTCTCTTATTGAATTTACCTTAAGCTCCAATTGGATGTCATAAATACTTCTCTCAATATCTCTGAGTTGGCTTTCTAAATCCTCAACATAGGCTACTAACTCTGGTGGTTTTAGAGCTCAAATGCGATGTGTTTTATAAAATTGAATTTGCCTTTTGAGATGAGTTTTGATAAGTTGAAGTGGTTTAAGAATGTTCAAGAGGAACGGTCTAAGAATGGTTCTCATGATTAACAATAATAAGAGAAAACTTAATGATAAAGACACTTATGCAAAAATAATTTTAATTAGCAGAAGAATAATAAAAAAAAGAAAGAAAAAGCAAACCACCGAAAAGAAAAAAATCAATTCAAATCTGGTGGGTCACTCATATTTATTTCGGTGTCTTCTCCATGTGGTTGGTACTCTAGATATGGCTTTAATCTTTGACCATTAACTTTAAATGTGACATCGTTCTTTGGGTCCTTAATTTCAATTACCCCATGTGGAAAAATAGTATGAATAATAAAGGGACCAGAACAAAAGAGCGTAACTTACCTGGAAATAGGTGCAAGCGAGAATTGAATAAAAACACGTTCTGACTTGAAGTAAAAGATTTTCTCATAATTTACTTGTCATGGAAGATTTTCATTCGTTACTTGTAAATCTTAGCATTTTCGTATGCGTCATTGCGAATTTCTTCAAGTTCTGCTAGTTGTAATCTTCTTTTTGAGCTGGCTTGCTGCATGTCAAAGTTGAATTTCTTAGTGGCCTAATATACATGATGCTCGAGTTTTAAAGGTAGGTGGCAAGGTTTTCCATACACTAACCTATAGAGTGACATCCCAATCAGGGTTTTGAAAGCCGTTCTATATGCCCATAATGCATCAAGAAGTCTTAATAACCAATCTTTTCTATCCGGCCTCACTGTCTTTTTTAATATGTGCTTTATTTCTCGATTGCAGATCTCAACTTGGCCACTGGTTTGCGGATGATATGGGGTCGCCACTTTATGAGTAATTAAATACTTCGTCAAAAGAGCCTTGAATGCTTTATTACAAAAGTGGGCACCACCATCACTGATTATTACTCGAAGAAATCCCAAGTGTGAAACAATGTTGCTTTTCAAAAATGCTATCACTACCTTGTGATCATTGGTTCTTAATGGAATTGCTTCTACCCATTTCGATACTAAGTCAACAGCAACCAATATGTATTGATGGCCGAAAAAAGGGGGAAAGGGTCTCATAAAGTCGATACCCCATACATAAAAAATCTCAACCACTAAAATTGGATTTAGTGGCATTATATTCCTTTGCGTAATGCTCCCTATTCATTGACACCTATCACATGAAGAACAAAAAGTGTAAGCGTCTTGAAATAAAGTTGGCCAATAGAAACCACATTATAAAACTTTAGTAGCTTGTTTCTTAGCATTGAAATTTTACTTTCTGGGACACATCGTCTAACAATTTGGTCTGCACAATACTTGAACAAATACGGGTCATCCCAAAAGAAATTTTTTATTTCTGCAAAAAATTTTGGGCTGTCTTGCTTGGTCTAATGCTCTGGAAGTTTACTTGTGACAAGATAATTAACTATATCAGCATACCACGGCAATACTTCCACACTTATTAATTGTTCACCTGGAAATGACTCATTTAATGGTAATGGTTCTGTAATTGTGTCAAAATGGAGATGAGAGATATGATCCGCCATAACATTCTCTGTGCCTTTCTTATCGTTGAATTCTAAGTCAAATTCCTACAAAAGTAACAACCAACAAATTAGTCTAGCTTTTGCATCTTTCTTTGTGAGAATATATTTAACAGCAGTATGATATGTGAATATAATTATTTTACAACTAATGAGATAAGATCAAAATTTTTCCAATGCAAACACTACTGCTAGCATTTCTTTTTCAGTAGTTGAATAGTTCAACTGTGTATCATTCAATGTCATACTAGCATAATCAATGATACACAGTTGAATAGTTCAACTTTATATCATTCAATGTCATACTAGCATAATAAATAACATGGAGATTTTGATCAACTCTTTGTCCGAATACTGCTCTTACTGCATAATCAGATGCATCACACATTAGCTTAAATGGTAAGTTCGAGTTTGGGGCCTGAATGATACGTGATGATGTCAACAATTGCTTTAATTTTTCAAAAGCCACAAGACATGAATTATTAAAGATCAAAGGTACATCCTTAGTAAGTAAATTACATAAGGGTCTAGCAATAAAATTCATGGCCTGCTAATCTATCAAGCATTTGATCGATAAATGATAAAGGAAAATGGTCTTTACGTGTGATAAAATTTAACTTTCTATAATCAATGCATACACGCCATCTTATAGTCACTCTAGTGGGTATCAATTTATTATCGGCATTCATAACTATAGTGACTCTTGACTTTTTGGGGACAACTTGCACAAGACTAATCCATGAACTATCAGAAATAAGGTAAATGATACCTGCATCTAATAGCTTAAGGACTTAAGTTCTCACCACTTCTTTCATATTAGGATTTAACCGACGTTGCATTTCCCTAGTAGGTTTAGCATTTTCATCAAAGTGAATGTAATGCGTTCAGTCTACTAGGTTTATACATTTTATGTCCGCGATGATCCATCCTAATGCGCCTTTGTGCTCTTTTAAAACATCCAACAACTTACATTTTTGTTCGTCATTGAGGGATGATGAGATGATTACCGGTAGAGAACTTTCTTCTCCCAAAAATGCATATTCCAATGTATTGGGCAATGTTTTGAGCTCGAGTTTCGGTGGTGATTCTGATGATGGGATGAGTTTCTTTTTGGATAGTGCTAGTTGTTCAACTATTGACTTCCATTTATTAGTGTCCATGGATGGTGCTGAGTCAAGCAGGACGTTGACCTCATCGACTGATCTGTCAATATCAAAATCCAAACAAAAGTGAGTTAAACATGTTTATAAAGGATCATCACTGAGGTATGAAAGAAAAGTATTAAAAGTATTATCAACTATTGCTTCAATTAAATCCACATTAACAATTCCATCATCTGTATTGTGAGGTTATTTGGCAATATTGAATATGTTCAGCTTTATAGTCATGTTGCCAAAGGACAACTGCATATTTCTAGTTCTGCATTGAATGTGAGCATCCGCAGTTGCCAAGAAAGGGCGGCCTAGGATAATGGATATGTGCTTCCTTGAATCTTGTATTGGTTGAGTGTCAATTACAATAAAATCAACAGGAAAATAAAACTTGTCTACCTGGATAAGCACGTCCTCTACAATACTACGAGGTATTTTCGTGGACCGATCTGTAAGTTGTAACAGCACTAAAGTTAGGTGTAATTCTCCAAGTCCAAGTTTCAAAAATACTGAGTAAGATAACAGATTTACACTAGCTCCTAAATCCAACAAAGAATTTTCAATTTTGTAGTTCCCTATACTACATGAGATAGTGGGGGAGCCTGAGTCTTTGCATTTTAGATGAATTTTATGTTGGAGTATAGAACTAATGTTTTCTGTTAAAAATGCATTCTTTTGAACATGAATGTTGATTTTTAGTACAAAGGTCTTTAAGAAACTTGGCATAAGATGGAATTTGCTTAATAGCATTAAGTAAAGAGATGTTAACACTTACCTGTTTGAAGATTTTGAGAATCTCACTTGTGGATTTTCCCTTCTTTCCTTTCGTTAACCTCTGAGGAAATGGAGTTTTCGGAACGTATTCTCGTGGTTTGGTTTCTTCTCTCTCCTTTAGTGATGAGCCCTCAACACTCACATGTACAATTTGATTTTCTTTTGTCATCGGAATCCCCACTTTGTTGTTGACTTCCTTTTCTTTTCGCAAAGTTATGACTGTTTGACCTCTCCATGCTGCTGTGGTAAACTGATACTTACTTTATGTACTCCTTTAGGATTAGGCATTCGTTGACTTGGAAACTTGCATTTCTCAACAGTCATTGCTAAGGTTTAAACTGAAGAAGCAAGTTGTCCCACCATCTTCTCCAAGCTTAAAACTGATTGGGCTTGCGAGTTGAAGCCTGCTCTCAACTCATTTCGTAGTCCATCAATGGTGCAGTTCTGTTGCTCAATCGTGGAGTGAATAACATTCTTGAAATTCTAGAATACATCATCCCATGGTCTGAGTTGAGAGTAGTTCTGGTTCTGATTATATGGTCTAAATGGTGGCGGAGAGGCTTGAGGATTTTGAGGAATTAGTGGAGCTGGAGCTGCTAGTCCATTCTGTTGGAATCCTTGAGACCATGAAAAATTGGAGTGATCTCTCCATCAAGGGTTTTATTTGTTGGAGTATAGGTTATAATTTGATGGTTTTCTCATTACAAATATGGCGTTGGCTTGATCTGATATCATTCATGGTCGTATGGCTCGTTTATTTAACAGTCGATAACAATGCTATTTGTCGAGTGAGACATTCAACCATCTCCTTGACTTATTTGATTCCTGAAGTTGACTTGCCAATGTGAACCTTATTTACTCCCTTAATTCTTTTAGTATTCTGAGTGATTGACTCCGTTGTTGGGAATTATCCGCTTGTCGCTGGAAGAATTCCCAAATCTCTGATGCACTTTTTGACATTAGCTCTCCTCCACTTGTTGCCATTAGCTATTCTTGCACATTCGGCAATAATCCCTCCAAAAAGTATTGGCATTGGTGCCATTTCTCGTACTCATGACATGGACACTTCAAGAGTTGCCCATTGAATCACTCCCATGTTTCTAAAAACTACTTGTCCTCTTTTTGGGTAAACTCTGAAATTTCCCTGCAAATAACATTGATTTTATGCATTGGGAAATATTTATTCAAAAATTTAGTTACCATTTGTTCCCATGATGTAATGCTATTAACAGACAATGTATTAAGCCATAAAAGAGCTCTATTATTTAAAGAAAATGGGAATAATCTAAGTTTAACATCATCGTCTCAAAAATTCTTATATTTAAATGTTTGACAAATAGCATGAAAATTATTAAGATGATTATATGGGTCCTCATTTTCTAAGCCATAGAATGTGAAGAGACAATTTAGCACACTAGGTTTTAATTCAAAGCTCCTAGTAGCTACATTTAGGTGTCTTATACATGATGTACTCAAATTAGCTAAAGGACTAAAATAGTCCTTAAATGGCATCTCCTGTGGTGCTTGTAAATTCATTCCAAATTTATTTTTAACGTGCTTGTGTGTGCGAAGTGTTTTTTTCTAGTTCGAGGTCTATAGATTCAAGATTAGGTAATAATGATCTACGACTATGCATGCAAAATAAATAAAATAAAAATAAAGATGGGAACAAAACAAATAAAAATAAAGAAGAGGGAGAAATTACGATACTAACTTTATTGCGCTATTACAACCTTACTATAAAAACACACAAAAAACGTGAAAATAAATTAACTAAAAATAAATTAGTAAGATAAACAAAAATTACAAAGAAGAAAAAAATTACTTGAAAATTAAATTATAGAGTTTTAAAGAAGAGAAAAAGAAATACTAACCTTTAAATATAGATTCACTTTTTTCTTCTTCCTTTTTTAATAATAAAAAATACAAGAAAACAATTAGATGGAAATATTCACAAAACTTAATTTTATGAATTAAAATTACTTATCTCCCCAACAACGGCGCCAAAAACTTATTGTGCAAATTTTATTGAATTCGCAAGTGTACGAATCTATTGTAATATAGATCAATGGTGACGAGTGTCGATCCCACGAGTAGGTGGATTTTAATGTGTAGAATTAATTTTGTAAATGGGTGATTGGATTTGTGGTGGAAATGATTTGGAATATATTAAAACTTAAATTAAAATGGCGAGAATAAATTCTAAAATTGGAACTGAAATGACGAGAATAAATTGAAGAAAATTCTATTGAAATGACGTACTTCGGTATCTGGATCCATATTAACATGCACCATAGGCTAAATATTCCTTATTAGTACCAATTAAATCATGAGGGGGGAATCCACATCTCATGAACCACACTCTAATTAGTATGATGCTAAGGGCTTATCGTGCCAAATAATAATAACCGTGTACTAGAGTGCTGGTGAAATCAAGGCAGTAGTAGACAAGATTAGTATTATTTGTCGATGAGAAGTCAAAATATCCACAAAAATTATAGAGGAAGAGAAAGTAAATTTACCAAATAAAGCTCATGACACATGATGAGATTTCACCTTCCACCCAAACTTGAAAGAAAATTAGCCACTCATAATAGAATTAGGGGCAAAATAGAAATTTATTAAAATACTTAGAAAATACAAGATGGAGAAGGAATTACAGAAAATAGATCCCAAAAATGGATTTAGAGATATCAAATTAGGTGGGAGGCCCCCTTTTTATAGATACATAGAGTAAATCTTGGCCATCGGATTAAAAACAGTTTGGATGCTCAGGCTTGCACCACGTCATCAGTCAACAGTACGCGGTTTGGTTGAAAATAATCCTATGTAATGCATGTACCGTACGCGCGATTTTTGGTCCACTACTATATTGCCACGTCACTAATCAACAGTGCATAAGAATTTTAGCCCAACAGGATCGTGACACTTCATCAGTCAATGCCACATCATCGGTCAATGCCACGTCATTGATCCGTCTATGTGAACAGTGTTGTGAACAGTAACGTTGACAGTATCGTACATGTGAACTGTACCATTTTTCCTTTTATGCTTCTCCTAAGGTTTTTGACCGTCCTGAGTTCAAAAGTGATGTCCGTTTTTCCATTTGATCTCTCGTTTATTGTGAAATGACTATGATGCCCTTAAAATACATAAAATACTTAATTAAAATAAAACACACATAATTAAATTATAAGAAATTTAAATACATAAAAGTAAGGGTTGTTAGTGAGACATGAAATGTAAAATGACGATTTTCTCCTTTATAAATATATATTTTCTAATGCTCAACATACATCCTTAGCAAGTAAATTGCATAAAAGTCTAGAAATTTTGCTAAAATCTTTAAAGAAACGTCTATAAAAACTAGCATGCACAAGAAAAGATCTTACTCTCTGACTGTTTTAGGTGGAGTAAGATTAAAAATGAGATACGCCTTGCCTTTGTCAACTTCAATTACTTTGCTCGAAATGATGTGATCGAGAATAATATATTGGTTTATCATAAAATGAAATTTTTCTCAATTTAAGACTAAATTCTTCTCGATACATCTCTACAGAACTAGTGTTAGATGATGTAAACATTGATCAAATAAGTCACCAAAAACAGAAAAGTTAGCCATAAAGACTTCAAGAAATCGTTCAATCATATCATAAAAATGCTTAGCATGCATCGTTGAGATGTAGCATGTGCATTACATAATCCAAATTTCATTCTCCTATATGCAAATGTGCCAAAAGGGTAAGTGAAAGTAGTTTTCTCTTAATCTTTTGGTGCTATAGGAATCTGATTATATCCTGAGTAACCATTTAGAAAGTAATAAAATTTATGGCTTCCTAATCTATTAAGCATTTGATCGATAAATGGTAAATAAAAATGGTCTTTACGTGTGACAGAATTCAACTTTCTATAATCAATGCATACACGCCATCTTGTAGTCACTCTAGTAGGTATCAATTCATTATCAGCATTGATAACTACCGTGATTGCTAAATTTTTGGGGACAACTTGTACATGACTGACTCATGAAATATCAGAAATTGGGTAAATGATACCTGCATCTAATAACTTAAGGACTTCAATTCTAACAACTTTTTTCATGTTAGGATTTAATCGATGTTACATTTCTCTAGTAGGTTTAGCATTTTCAACAAGGTGAATGTAACGCATGCAGTCTACTGGGTTTATACTTTTTATATCTGCTATGATCCATCATAATGCTCATTTGTGCTCTTTTAAAACATCCAGTAACTTATCTTTTTATTCGTCATTTAAGGATGATGAGATCATTACCGACAGAGTGCTTTCTTCTCCCAAAAACACATATTCCAAAGTGTTGGGTAATTATTTGAGCTCGAGCTTCGGTGGTGATTCCGATGATGGGATGATTTTCTTCTCTGATGGTGCTAGTTGTTAAACTCTTGACTTCCATTTATTAGTGTCCATGGACGGTGCTAAGTCAAGTAGGGCGTTGACCTCATCGATCGATCTGTCAATATCAAAATCCAAACCAAAGTGAGTTAAGCATATTTGTAAAGGGTCATCACTAAGGTTTGAAGACAAATATTATTAAATATTGTTTTTATTAAATCCACATCAACAATTCCATCATCTATATTGTGAGGTTGTTTAGTAATGTTGAAGATGTTTAGCTCTATAGTCATGTTGTCAAAGGACAACTACATATTTCCAGTTCTGCATTGAATGTGAGCATCGGTAGCTACCAAGAAAGGCCTACTTAGGATAATAGGGATGTGCTTCCTTGGATTTTGGATTGGTTGAGTGTCAATTACAATGAAATCAACAGAAAAATAAAACTTGTCTACCTAGATAAGCACGTCTTCTACAACACCACATGGTATTTTCGTGGATCGATCTGCAAGTTGTAACACCACTGGAGTTTGGTGTAGTTTACCTAGTATAAGTTTCACAAATACTGATTAGGGTAACAGATTTACACTAACTTTTAAGTTCAACAAAACATTCTCAATTGTGTGTTTCCCTATACTACATGAGATAATGGGGGGAGCCTGAATCTTTGAATTTTAGAAAAATTTTATGTTGAGTATAAAACTAACATTTTTTTGTTAAAAATGTCTTCTTTTGAATGTGAATATTTCTCTTTTTAGTACAAAGTTCTTTAAAAAATTTTGCATAAGATGACACTTGTTTTATAGTATCAAGCAAATAGATATTAACACTGAACTATTTGAAAATTTCAAGAATCTCACATATGGACTTTCTTTTCTTTCCTTTAGCTAACCTCTAAGGAAATAGAGCTTTCGGAACATATTCTTGTGGGTTGGTTTCTTCTTTCTCCTTCGATGGTGAGTCCTCAATTTTTACAGGTATAATTTAATTTGCTTTTATCACTGACATCTCCATTTTGTCGTCGACTTCTTTCCCTTTTCGCAAGGTCATGACAACTTTAACTTCTTCGTGCTGCTGTGGTGAACTAGTGCTTACTTCATGCATCCCTTTAGGATTAGACACTAGTTCACTTGGAAATTTGCCTTTCTCAACAGTCATTGCCAAGGTCTGAACTAAAGAAACAAGATGTCCCACTATCTTCTCGAGGTTTGAAATCGATTGAGCTTGTGAACTGAAGCCTGCTCTCATCTCATTTCGTAAGTCATCAATAGTGCGGTTCTGTTATTCAATCATGAAGTGAGTAACATTCTTGAAATTTTAGAATGCATACTCCTATGGTTTGGATTGAGAGTAATTCTGGTTTTGATTGTATGGTTTAAATGATGGTTGAGAGCCTTGAGGAACTTAAGGAATTAGTTGCATTGGTGAAGCTGAAGTTGCTGGTCCATTTTGTTGGAATCCTTGAGACCATGAAAAATTGGGGTGGTCTCTCCATCCAGGGTTATATGTGTTGGAGTATGAGTTATAATTTGATGGTTTTCTCATTACACCTACGACATTGGCTTGATCTGAGTATTAGTCATGATCATGTGGCTCTATTGATTTAACAGTCGATAACAATTCTATTTGTCGAGAGAGACCTTCAATTATCACTTTGGCTTCTTCAATTTTTGAACTTGACTCACCAATGTGAACCTCATTTACTCCTTTAATTCTTTTAGTATTCTTGAACGATCGATTCCGTTATTGGGAATTATCCACTTGTCGTTGGAAAAATTCACAAATCTCTGATGCACTTTTTGACATTAGCTCTCCTCCACTTGTTGCTATTAGTCATTCTTGCACATATGACAATAATCGCTCTAAAAAGTATTGACATTATTGCCATTTCTCGTACCCATGATGTGGACACTTTAAGAGTAGCCCATTGAAATGCTTTTATGTTTCGAAACACTGCTTGTCATCTCTTTGGGTAAATTCTAAAATTTCCCTGTAAATAGCATTGGTTTTATGCACTAGGAAGTATTTATTAAAAAATTTCATTATCATTTGTTGCCATAATGTAATGCTATTAGCAGCCAATGTATTAAGTCATGAACGAACTCTATCTTTTAAAGAAAACGTGAATAGTCTAAGTTTAATATCATCGTCTGAAAAATTTTCATATTTAAAAGTTTGACAAACAACATGAAAATTATTCAGATGATTATATGGGTCCTCATTTTTTAAGCTATATAATGTTGGGAGACAATTTAGCACACTAGATTTTAACTCAAAACTCCTAACAACTATATTTGGGTATCTTATGCATGATGTGCTCAAATTAGCTAAGGGACTAAAGTAGTCCTTGAATGGCCTCTCCTGTGGTGGTTGTTGTTGTTGTTGCAAATCCATTTTATTTTAACATGTTTGTGTGTGCGAAGTTTTTTTTAAGTTCAAGGTCTATAGGCTCTAGATTAGGTAATAGTGACTTTCGACCATACATGCAAAGAACACAAAAATAAAAAATGGGAAAAAACAAATAAAAATAAAGAGGAATGAGAAATTATTGTACTAACCTTATCACGGTGTTACAACCTTACTATAACACACGAAAACAAAATACGTGAAATAAATTAAGTAAAAATAAATTAATAAGATAACAAAAATTATAAAGAAAAAAAGAATAACTTGAAAATTAAATTACAGAATTTTAAAGAAGAGAAAAAGAAAAGAAATTCTTACCTCAAAATGTATATTCACTTTTTTTAAAAAATAAAAATTTACAAGAAAATAATTAAAAGAAATTATTTACAAAAAATTAATTCTACGAATTAAAATAACTTACCTCCCCAGCAACGACGCCAAAAACTTATTGTGTAAATTTTATTGAACTCGCAAGTGCATGAACCTATTATATAATAGATTAATGGTGACAAGTGTCGATTCCATGTGGAGATAGATTTTAATTATGTAGAATTAATTTTCTAAGTGGGTGGTTGGGTTTGTGGTGGAAGTTATTTAAATTATTCTAAAATTTGAATTAAAATGGGGAGAATAAATTGAAGAGAAAACTAGTATAATTGAAGCGCTTTGGTATTTGGATTCGTATCAACAAACAACATGGGCTAAATATTCCTTATTAGTGCCAATTAAATCATAAGGGGGAAATCCACACCTCACAAACCATACTCTAATCAATATAGTGCTAAGGGTTTATCGTGCCAAATAAAAATAACCTTGTACTAGGGAGCCGGTGAAACCAGGACGGCATCTAAACAAGATTATTATTGTTTGTTGACGAAAAGTCAAAATATCCACAAAAATTAGAGGGGAAGAGAAAATAAATTTACCAAATAAAGCCCATGACACATGTTGAGACTTCACCTTTAACCCAAACTTAAAAGAAAATTAGCTACTCATAATTGAACTAGAGGTAAAATAGAAATTTATTAAAATACATAGAAAATATAATATGAAGAATGAATTACAAAAAATTGAGCTAAAAAATGAATTTAGAGATGCCAAATTAGGGACGAAGAGCTCCCTTTTTATAGATACATTGAGTAAATCATGACCATCAGATTAAAAATATTTTGGATGCTTAGGATTGCGCTAAGTCATTAGTCAATGCCACATCATCTATCAATGTCACATCATCGGTCCGTCTATGTGAACAGTGCCATGAACAGTCATGTAGACAATATCGTATATGTGAATAATACTGTATATGTGAATAATGTCATTTTTCCTTTTATGCTCCTCGTAAGGTGGTTGGGTTTATAATGGAAGTGATTTAAATTATCCTAAAATTTGAATTAAAATGACGAGAATAAATTGAAGAGAAAACTAGTATAATTGAAGTACTTGGGTATCTGGATTCGCATCAATAAGTACCGTGAGTTAAATATTCCTTATTAGTACCAATTAAATCATAAGAGGAGAATCTACACCTTATGAACTACACTCTAATCAATATGGTGCTAAGGACTTATCATACCAAATAATAATAACCTTGTACTAGGGAGCCAGTGAAATCAGGGCGGTATCTAGACAAGATTATTATTATTTGTTAACGAAAAGTCAAAATATCCACAAAAATTAGAAGGGAAGAGAAAATAAATTTACCAAATAAAGCTCATAACACATGTTGAGATTTCACCTTCAATCCAAATTTGAAAGAAAATTAGCTACTCATAATTGAATTAGGGTAAAATGATAATTTATTAAAATATATAGAAAATACAAGATGGAGAAGAAATTATAGAAATTGAGCTCAAAAATGAATTCAGAGATGACAAATTGGGGGGAGGGCGAAGAGTATCATTTTTATAGATACATTGAGTAAATCATGGCTATCAGATTCAAAACATTTCAGACTCTTAGGATTGTGCTACATCATCAGTCAATGCCACGTCATCGGTCCGTCTACGTGAATAGTGTCGTGAACAGTAACGTAAACAATACCGTATATATGAATAGTACCGTACATGTGAACATTGCTATTTTTCCTTTTATGCTCCTCGTAAGGTGGTTGGGTTTGTGGTGGAAGTGATTTAAATTGTCCTAAAATTTGAATTAAAATGGGGAGAATAAATTGAAGAGAAAACTAATATAATTGAAGTGTTTGGGTATTTGGATTCGCATCAACAAGTACGGTGAGTTAAATATTCCGTATTAGTGCCAATTAAATCATAAGGGGAGAATCCACACCTTATGAACCACACACTAATTAATATGGTGTTAAGAACTTATCATGCCAAATAATAATAACCTTGTAAACATTTCGGACGCTTAGGATTGCACTGCGTTATCGGTCAATGCTACGTCATCGGTCCGTCTATGTGCACAGTATCGTAAACGATAACATAAACAATACCGTATATGTGAATAGAACCGTACATGTGAACAATGCTATTTTTCTTTTTATGCTTCTCGTAAGGTTTTCGACTGTCCTGAGTTCAAAAGTGATGTCTATTTTGTTGTCTGAACTCTCATTCATTGTAAAATGACCATGATGCCCCTAAAATACATAAAGTACTTATTAAAATAAAACATACATAATTAAATTATAAGAGACTAAAATACATAAAAGTAGAAGTGTTAGTAAGACTTAAAATATAAAATGACAATTTTCTCCTTTATAAATATACATTTTCTAACACTCAACAGTGAACAACATCAAAAATTTTTAAAAGAACTTTTGGAATTATATAAATACCTTTAGCCATTAGATAAGTTACACAAAACATGCACTTGATTTTCTTTATTATACTATTCATAGTAAAAGTTAACAGACAAATATTGTATGAAATTTTTTTGTAAAATTAGTTTAGATGTTATGTCTAACTACTCATATTTTGTCAATTGGTATAACTTACCGCGGGTCTCAATAAAGTTTTTTTTAAATATTTAATAATTTGTTGTCTCATTATAACACCCATTTCTTTACTAAATAACAAAACATGAGTGCTCTAACATACTACCTCAAAAACCACATGTGGAATGCTGGTCATACACAAATATTTTTTTAATATATATATACATATACATATACATATATACATACGTACGTACGTACATACATACATACATACACACATATATATATGTGTGTGTGTGTATATATATATATATTGATTATGAAGACAACCAATGACAATAAAAAATAAGATTAGGAAATGAATTCTAGAAGAGTAGAGGGTTAAAATATTTATTTGAGTTTAGGCCACTTCTCTACTTTTTTTTTTTCAAATTTTACAAATTTCTTTATGATATTCAGAAGAACTTTTCTTTATAATATTTAAAAGAAATTAGAATAAATTGAGTCTTTCGTAGTTTCAGCCCATTTTTATTCTAGCCTACACAAGATCATTAGGACTAAAAACACTAAAGATTAAAGAATATGTTTGAGTCGAAGATTGTGAGATAGCACCCCCTAACTGGTTCGGTGTTAAGGTGTTTTGATGTTTGGGGTATTCCATTGGGACCTTATGGGGCCTAAAGATCCATGTGGAACTTACAAAATGCTTTAAGGCTTTGGGTAACATAATTTTCAACAAATGCAATTAGAGGTTTTAGAGTAATTGTGGTCATAACACCATAATACCAAAAGTAGGCTTAAGTTTTTACACATTGTTATCAATAATGATAGAGCTACATATAATTTTGCACAAACTAATATGATATGAAGAGATTGACTAAAAAATAATAATAGTTATTCTTTTTAATTATGTGGACCTGTGATGATTTGTTCACACTTTTTTATACAAGATGATTGTGATTCTGTAAATACTCTATTGGTAGAAGAATGTTAAAACCAACAGCATGTAAAGTAATTTTAGAAGTGCCAGAAATACCTGTATTTCAGAGTTCCTATTTATGATGCTTTTATATTATTGAAAGAATTACTCTTATTTATGATGTCTTTTCATTATTGAATTAATTATGAATGGTCTTTGGACTCTTTAGGATGTTCAAGATGTAGTGACCTGCAAAAAAGAGTCTTTAGAACCCCTAGCTGTTAACTGCACTTTAACGGTCTAATCCATACCGAAAGTCTAAAAACTAGGGGAAAAGATGAATAATTCAAGATAATAAATGAGTCTTACAAATTTTCCTTTAACTAGGCCATTATATATTGGAGGGCATTCTTATAGACATGTGGCGAAGGCCTACTAGTCTTCTTTTATCAAGTAATGGCATTCTAATAACCTCATATCATTCGAAAATTAAAGCATTATTTTATGTTTAGCCTCATGGGTTCTCTTACTTTAAGGTCCTCTCTGGTTAAAGATCTTCTGTTTTCTTTCCATGTGGGGCATTCTTAATAGGTCTTCAAACTCTTTTAAGAGACATATATGCTGTGACCGGCCTACCTATCATGGGTATGCTTGCATGTATTTTTGGGAACGCTTGCTAGCAAAACATCTCCTTTAACTAACAGATGACTATTTATACCAATTTGACAATTTCTCTTACTGAGTTGAAGAGAATTTAAGGAGGCGTTCGCACGTCACATTTTGATCCCCTACGCGGACAAGACCAGTTGACTCGTATGATAAGGAGACAACCTCTATGAACCCAGAATGCTTTGATGATCCCCTCAAAGCTTTATCATTTTCCATAATCCTACTCAATCCTTTTCTTCTTGGGGGTCTTTTTCAAGAATGGTGGGGTTATTTATCGAGAGCTTTTTGTTTGTCCAACATGTCTCTCGATATGTGTCGTATCATCCAACAAGTGTCCCTATCTTATTAGTCTAACTTTAACATTTAAAGTGAGTTTCTATTATAACCTTTCTTTGTTTCTTTCTTTTCCTTCTTTGAACTGAATTTTCCATATCAAATTAGAATATTATGCATCAACCTTATTAGTTCAATACCCCTTTTAGTTTGAAAGATATACAAAGTTGTCCAACGCCTGCATTCTTTTTTTTTTTTAATACAACCAAACTCAAGATATATTATTTCTAAGCATGGCAAAATATGGGCTTTGTATAGGACATTTTCAAGCTCAGCCCCAAGCCTACTAGAGTGGAAGTGTAGGGTTGGGCCTAGTTTGGGCTCGTTGCGGTCGTGGACCAAGCTTGGAGTTTCATTTATTTTTTCAATTTTTTTTAAATTGTTATAAACTTAAAATGAGTTAACAATAATTAAGTTGTTATAATTAATAATGAATTACAGAAAATGAATATTTTAAAATAAAATAATAAATAAAGAAAATGAAGCAAATGAAAGTTTAGAGATTTAATTCCTTAATAATGAATTCTCTAATTCAAACACCCTCTTAATTAATTAATAATTAAAAGAGAGTTTACCATTGCAATTTTAAATTGTTTTTGATTCATTATTGATATATGAATAAAGAATTTAAACTTTTTTATTTTTTCATTATTTTTCAAACTTTAATTTATTATTCTAATTTATAAATTTATTTTTTAAAAAAAATAGAGAGTTTGGGCTTGGCTAGAGTTTTTTTTCCTTCAGCCTTTGTCCAGAGCCTCATGTGGGAGTTTCGAACCAAAGCCTATGCGAAGAATTGGGCCAACTCGGGGTTTTGTATGATCCCTAGCTATTTCTAATATCATTAAGCGCATGGAGATTAGATTTGCAAGATGGATAAAATTAGAATTTATTATTTTGTTTATGTGAGCTGTAATTCTAATTGAAAACTTTTCTAATTGATTTTAGTTGCCTAGATTGTAACTGAGTTGTTTTCTCACATAAACAACGTAACAAAGTAAGTTTGAGTAATAGGTTCCAACTAAAGAACCATTGTCTGTTATTCTTTTATTCTTGTTGTCCAATAGAACAGGGAACACTTTTCTAAACTCATATATATTTTTTTAGGTAGGGTTTCATAGGATTTCAATTCAAGGGGTCTGTATATTATAGTAATCAACTTGCTTCCATCTTTGCAAGCTTGATCTACCCAAGATACTTCAATCAAAACTTTACAAGTTGCAAATTCAATTGATTAATCTGAGTGATTTCAATCTAATTGACTAATCATAATTATAAAAAAAAAACAACAAAGAAAACGAATCAAACATAATCAAACACCAAAATCTTTAACGTAGTTCAGTTGGGCAAGATTACTCAACCTACATCTCCGGGAGAAGCTATCAGAGGAGCTTTACATTTATATATGAATCAATGGAGAACTTTACAGAGCTTTGAACAAGAAATAGCAGAGAAGCTAGAACTTTCTCTCTCTTTCAATTCTCATAACCACACTCTAGAATCACCATCATAACTGACTGACGGACCAGCTCTTTAAAACCAGAAGCTGTAACAAAAGTTGTCGTTTTCAAAACCTTGGCATGTAGCATAACATAATTAACAAACTCTTTAGCACATGCATCATATGTGAGTCACTTAAAATGGTTTCAAAATGCTTCAGCATATGCGGTTTTCTATATAGCCGTTTTCTAATATGAAGACACGTGAGCAGCATATGCAAACTTTAAGCTTCGTAACCCTTAAAAAAAGTTGTCGTTTCTTTGCTACAGATTTGATTCATCAGCTCGCTTCACATGTGTATTTTGCTATTGATTTATTTTCTCTGCAAACGTAATCTTACATCATGCAAGGTCTTCCAATTTGCATTTTATATGACTTGATGGGAAAAAAAATGACCTAAATGGTTTGTGTTTTGTTGGTTGACTGTTACTGCAATTCAATTTTTTTTTTACATTATGATAGAGTAAATTACTTAATCTATTCATTTAACTGGAATGGTTTAAATCAATATAAATTCATGCTCTCTTATTAATTCTCACATCAAACGATCCCATATATTGAAGGAAATAAGGTATAAGTTGTGAATTTCCTCATAGCTTTTACTCACAAAGACATACCATGGACAATGGAAGATATTGCAACATATTGTTGTAAGTTCCTCTACCTTTCTATCTCGAATGGGGATTGGTGTGTACATTAGCTGACATTAATGTAAGTACTTGATGGAGCGAGGCTTAGCGGAAGCGGAATTGATAGGCTAGGAAAACTAGATATCATTTTAGTATTGGATCAAGTCAACACGATTAGCTTACGTTCTAATTAAAGCGTGATTAGATCTCATTCTAATCCAAACAACTCAATAAGATTTTTAATAATGCGTAATACAAGATTAGATGACGCTCTAATCCAAACGACTCTACAAGAGAGATTTTGATATATAATTCCAAAGGAAATTATAAAAGATGAGTTTTATTGAATAATTGAATATGAAGTTATGAAAATAATTACAATACCTCTCAATTTATAATAGAGGAAACTCACTTTCCTAAGTTAACTTAAAAAGTGAAACTAAATTACAATTATAATGGCAATGAAATAGACTTTCTAAACCTCATACTTTAATTGACTCTAATGAAAATAAAAGTCCTAAATAATAAAATACCATAATTGACTCTAATTAAAGTAGAAAGTCCCAAAATAATAAAATTCTAAAATCTTAAAATTCCTAAATTAACTTCTTACATCAGTACTGAATTCGTAATTTTTTGAAACTAATTAATTTTTGTTTTCTCAAAAATCTCAATACTAAAAAAATGCATTGAATAGGATAGAAAGAAAATGATAAACGTCAAAAAGTGTAAAATTCTTGAAAAAAAAATCTCCACAAATTTTATGTGAAGATGAAATTGCGTAATACATGATCGCACATGAGTTCAGATTTTTTTAAAGAAAGTAAATATAAGTTTTTCAAATTTATCAACTCTGTTACTCAAGTTATGGAAGTGGGTATTTTGATCCATTAACTATTTTAATGGTATTAACTAAAAGAAAGGATGGTTGTATTTTTAGGATTAAGATAATTTTCTAATATGAACTTTTCCTCAATAAAAATTTACGAGTTGGCTGGTAGTTAATAAAATTAAAAAATAAAAAAGTTAAATCCTATCAATATACTATTAATATATGGAAAATGGCATAAAATCATTAAAAAGCTTAAGAAAGATCATATCAGAAGAAGATGCTTATCTGACATTTCCATCGCACACTTTTGTTAGCGCCCCCCCCCCCCCCCCCAATTTCTAGAAGATAGTTATAAAAAATAGATAATTTTTAAAAATTTCTATGGATAATAGACTCAAAAACTCACGTAGAATTTATTGTGACATGTACATTCCTTCACTAGCTCAATCAATTTCACTTATCAAATCTTTCAATTCACACTTGTTACCAACATTGACATGTAAAGTGGCAAGCATGGTGTAACGTAATTAAAAGCTAACGATAATACAAATATTAAAATTCCAAAGTTACATATCATCCAATGTCCAAAGAACACACAAAATGCCTTAAAAGTTTCTTGTTTTTAGGAATCTTCACCCTTAAACCTATTCTAAGCGTTGTCCTCAATGTTTTGCACTTGGATGCTATACATGCAAAAAAGTGAAGAAAACAAAGAAGAAATTAAGGAGCTCATACTTAAACTGATTGTAAGTGCTTAAGAAATTGAGGAGCTCATATTCGAAGGTAATTTTTTTTTTGTGTTTTTTTACTTTTTTTATGTTTTGCAAACAAAACATCACAACTACTAAGAAGACGTGTTTCTAGAGTTACTACTCTCCATATCTAACCATCATCGACTTAAAATTATTCAAAGTTAGTAAAAAAATACTAAGATTGAGTCATTCCACAATTTTCAACTATTATCTCCCCCCAACCTGAATGAGACATTGTTCTCAATGTCCTAAAGGAAAGAAGTGGCAATCAAGCGGCTTTAAAGCACAAGCACCATGATAGCCCCAGTTGTTTTAATCATAATCCTAATTATTGGAATGCCATTTAAAAGTTGGTTGTACCTGAAAATGTGAAGATTTTTCTTTAGAGAATAACCATTCACCTTTTCTCTAGAGAACAACTAAAGAACTCCTTTATATTATTGAAAATCTTTAAAAGAAAAAGGTAGTGTAGGAGGCTAAATGCTTACTGTGTAGGAGTTAGATATTGCTCATGCTCATGCTCTGTTGGATTGTAAGATTGCAAAGAAAGTTAAGAGAAATTCTCTTTTAGGAAATGCAGTTTAAGGGGATAAAATTCTAGATGTTATTAACCTACTTTACTCTTTCCATCATCAACATAGTAAGCTTAATGGTGAGTTAGTTGCATCACTTAACAAAGTCTTATTTAAAGGGGTTAATAAAGATCCAACATATTGGTAGCTAAAGCAGCATCTATTGCTGATTTTGTCAAAAGAATTATGCGACCAAAAAATGATTTCTTTGTAGGAATGGTCATTATAAACAAAATCAATATTGTCCACATGAGGATGGATGGCTTAAAATTAATGTGGATACCACAAAGGATATGGAGAATCAATTAGCTGGTTGGCAGCTATAATTTAAAATTTCAAAGGAAAAGTCATTACCGTTGTTGTAAACACAGTGAAGAGTGCTATGGATATGGGGATGGTAGAAGCCAAAGTTGTTTTGTAGGGAACACATACAACCCTTATGGCTGAGGCATCTTTTGTAATCATAGAGTTTTACTAAAAATGAGTGATAGAGTTAATCAACAACAAGAAGGGTAGTTTGACAGAAATTTTTTAGGTGATCCACGACATTTTGGAAACTAACAATAGTCAAAATTTTAAAGCTTAACATGTTTCTAGAAGCTGTAATACTTTAGCTCACTCTATGGCCAAATTAGCCCTAAGGAAATTAGACTATATTATATGGCTAGATGAATTTACAATTGATATTTTGTATTTGTTCTCTTCATGAGTAATGAAAGGCGTACTTTCTCTTTTTTTAAAAAAAAACTTATGCATGTCATTAACATAATATTATCAAGCCTATAAATTATATAAATACCAAGATACACCCCAAACAAAAAATGATAGTAAAATGCTACTAGAAATTCTGTGTTTCTTACCTCTACTATTGGAGGAGGCAATTCAAACTTAAATTCTCCATTGCTGCTACTTGAGTTGATCTTACTCTTTAAAATTTTGTCTTCACAATATCTTTAGTGATATTCTATTTTTTATCTTAGCGAAGTCCTATAGTTGTAGGCATATACATTTGTTTTACTTTGGCATGAAAGCAAAGTCTCTGTTTTTAATACCACACCATTTTTTCTTTCTTTCTTTCCTTTTTTTTTTTGGTAAATCCACGCCACACATTTACTTAGATAAGAAAATTTGAGTTAGGTGAAAATACTTAAGGATGGCAATAAAATTCATATCTAACCGCATTCGGAAGTATTTGGAAGATCCGAATTCGTATATTAAAATGTGGATCCGGATGTGGAAAGTTGAGATATGCATAAATCCATATCAAGATGTAAGTGCATTTGGAAACTAGATATTCAGATCTGGTTAAATTTTATTTAAATTAAAATTAAATTAAAATATATATTAAAAATTAAATTTTATTTATGGATTTATAATGTTGTTATATGTTATTCATGTTGAATTATTAATTGTTGAACTATGATTGGATTTTATTTGATATTATTAGGTAAATTATTGAATTTTTAAATTATATATAAAATTATTGAATTTTTATTTTTGCCAATCCGGATATCCAAAATATCTACCTGGATATTGCATGCATCCGAATCTGCACACTATATATATATATATATATATATATTTTATGATCCGAATGCAGATCTGGATACAGAAATATAGATGCAATCTAGATCCGGATTTTGCCAATAAAAATACTAAGTGACTTAATGTTGTTTGCGCATGTTGCGATCATCCATGTGGTAGTATGCATAACGATTGTTACCGATTTATACAAGTACCATCTTACACCTTTTGCCATTTAAATTAATAGAGAGATAAGGAATTTTGGATGGTAACTTTATTTTTTCAACAATAAGAGGCAATTTGAAAAATTGTCATTTAACGACAGGTAGGCCAAAATTAACCCCTATTAATTACTATAATATAAGTAATGACTCTTAGCAACATAAAAATTTGTAATTACAATTAAACTTTTGTGATTCATAAACTAAAGCAAATTGGGAATATATATATCAAATTTAACTTTTATGAAATTAACAAAGTGATATTCAAAAATACAATAAAAATATATAGGCTTATGAGACTTAAATTTATAAGGCTTGGATAATTTCCTACCATGTAAGAATATTATTTAATTATAACACAATCAATAATTTCATTTGAATATGTATGCTAAATGGTTGTTAAAAAATTATATATACTTTATGATTAATTTTACAATGATTAATTTTACAATAGTCCTTAATAGTATATAAAATAATAGATATTTCAATATACAATATTAAATTTTATTAAAATAAAGGTGATAAAGTATTTTTAAATTACAAATAATCTTACTCATGAGTTTATTAATATAATTTATAACATTAACTTAAATATACATACTTAGTTGGTTGTTTATTGGTGTTATATCATATATAAATTTTATAATTACAAATTATTTAATTAATTTTTGTTAGATAATCTACGAAATATTATATTTTATACTTAATAGTAATAGATTTTAAAGCATTTATGGTGTGTGTGTGTGTGTATCAATTACACTGCAAATTTATAGGAGGGTTGAGAAGTGATTTTTAAATAAAACATGCTATTCAAGTGAAATTCTTTCAAACATTAATGGTAGTCAATTATTTTACAAAAAAAATATTTATCTTTTTCTTTCACATAAATATTATATACCATTGATTAAAAATGTAATGGCACACAATTGAAACATTATTGATGCCGTAAATTATTTATTTTTTCTTTAATATAAATATTGTGTACCATTGATTAAATCAAATGGTACATATGAAATATTATTGATGCTATAAAAATTACAACATCATAGATGTACCCTGATTTGTCATACTAATTCAAAATAAATAGATAACAAATAAAAATTTAAAATAAGTTTGGATAAATAGTAATTAGTTTAAATAATTATAAAATAAAATCATATTAGGGCAAATAAACAATTAGAAAAAAAATCAGTCCCACAAAAATCCCTTATCTAAGGCTAATATGGTTGGCTTGTTGCATCAATTATCTATAGTAAGAAACACTGTATAGGTTGGGCATGGATAAGTTTGGTTGGAGTCCAGTGATCTTTTATTTTTTAAATAAAATATACAACATTAAATTGGGTGGATCCTGATAGGACCTGTTTAACCTGCCAAATGAGATACTTTATTAGTTGAGCACATCATGTCAATATGCTAAGGTGGTCGTCCAACTAATTAAGTTTTTCTCAATATTATTCTACTAATACAAATGAGCTATAGTCATATCAACTAATAATATAAGCTTTTGATAATAAAAGGAATTGTTAGCTACTTTAACTATAGATTTACGATGAACGAAAACCTTATTATCAATTGTATTATTACAACTAAATAAAGAATAAAACTAGAATTTCAACGGTACTAAATTATATGTCAAAGGCTGTCGAAAAACATGTCTAGAGGCAGTAGCAAAATACAACAAGTGGTAGTAGCAAAATACAAAAAGTGGATTTGATATTTGATGGCAAGCAGTGGTGCATGATTATTAGTGGTAATTAATTATTAAATCTTAAATCAAATAAATTAAAATAATTATAATACATTAAATAAAAAATTTATGATTTTTTTTTAAAAAATGAGTATTAAACCTACCCAAACCTGTGAAGAGCAAGTCTCATTTTAAGTCTCATTTTGGTGTATTATGTTAGTCAGTTTGATCAACATATTACACTTAAGTTTTGGTACCAAATGACGGTTTGTACAGTTAATGCATACCAGCCTAGTACATGGAACTATACATACCCTAAAACTTTAATAGCACCCAAATTCTATGTACAATCAACAATTTATGAGTGACCATGTAGTTTTTTTTTTTTGTTGAGAAGAAAGTAAGCCTTTCTATTAATTAAACAACACTATCCAATACATTCACAACTTCTGCTAGTATTGATTCTAGCCAAACAATAGATATATTTACTCCTACAACATATTCTGCTAAGGAATGTGCACAAATATCACTGGTTCCAAGGACATGTTTAACACTAACATCAGGAAAATCCCTTTTTGGACTTTGAATTTATGTAATTATCCACTAAATTCCTATTTTGGTGCCCTTTTTAGTTTGTGCTATTACTAGCTCAACCACTTCTAGGCAATCTATCCCTATAACCAAAGAGGATGGAGTTGCACTTCTTGCTACCTTTAAACCCCACTCAATGGCCTCTGCTTCAGCATAACTAACAGTTTCCTTCAGTCGAGTTTCCTTGATGCCTGCAACTACAATCTTGCTTTTGAGTCTTTTATAATTGCACTTAATCATGCCACTTGACCTTAACTGTTAACGGCTACATCCACTTTGATCTTGAAAACATTCTTTGGAGGGCATAATTACGACTTGTACTGCTATACTTTTTTGGCATTAAGGATATGAGTAACTTCAATTTTCCTAGTTCTCTGATATGCTTCTACCACTGTGTTGGTTTAGCTACTGAAAGTGTTGGATCAATCTTTTCTTGCCTTAAAAAATAAACTTATTTCTTGCATGCCATGCAACCTAGCAAAATGAAACTATTAACTCAATATTAGACTTTCTTAGATTGGAAGACAAGTCTTGAATGGAGCTGAGAATGTCTTAGTTTGAGGCATTTTGGTAATTAAAAAGGAAATGGGGTGGATCCATATTTTCTTTTTTTCTTTGCACTCCTATAAGGCATGGTTGATTGTTTCCACACTCTTGTAGGATCTCTGACAGATCGGATCTTGTAGGCACTTTCTTTTCTATAAATTCTCAGCAGTTGGCAGAAGATTCTTGGTTGCCCTCCATAACAAATTCTTTATTTTTCAGTTAAATTAAGAGACCAGAGAGTATTCCATCATTTAGAATTTCAAGGTGAACTGTTTGGGTTCATTTGGAAGTTTGATTTTAAGAGCCATTTGATAGCAAATTTTATTGTGTATTCACCTCTTTTATTAAAATGCCACAACAAAACATCCTCTTTTTGACTTATTGGGAGAGGAATCTTGAGAATTACCTCTATATTTTTGTGCATAAAGTGTTACTTTAGCTTTGTTTTATTTCATCTGTTGTCTTCATCAATTAGTTTAGCCGTAGTGGTTTCAATAGGTAGCGTTGAGGGTGAGATTAGTTTGAAAGCTTCTAGTCTTGGTAACTAGCTATCTTTGTACACAAGAATATTGTTACTATTCCCAATTTGCCATCTTACCCCTTTCTTTATTATTTGCCTTCCTCATATAATTCTCCTCCAAATAAAGTAAGGATTAGAACTTGCCTTTGCATTAAAAAAGGAGGAGTTTCTATTGTATTTTGCCTTAAGCACTTTAGATACTAGAGAATTCGAAAATTGAAGCAACATCTAGCCTTATTATACCATTATTACTTGATTGAAGCTTGTAAGATCTCCAAAACCCAGCCCTCTTATATGTTTAGCATAACTTAACTTATCTTGACTCGTCCAGTGAATTCCTTGCTTGCATTGTTTTAATCCCCAACAAAATTTGGCAATATCTCTTTGGATTTCTTCACATAGCCCTTTTGGGAGTTTAAAGACACTCACAGCATAAGCAAGTAAGCTTGGGCAACTACTTTAGCAAGGATTTCTTTCCTTCTACTTGAAAACATCTTGTGATGCCAGCTAGAGATCTTGCTTAAAACCTTTAATTTGACATCTTTAGAAAAGCTCATCTTCTACCTGCCTATCATGGATGGGAGACCTAAATACCTTTCGTGTTTGGACACCACATTAAGCTTAAAAGTATTCTTAATTGTCGTAATTTGTCTCTCAGAAGTTCTTCTACTAAAAAACATGGATGATTTTTCAAAATTAAAGATTTGAATTGAAGCCCCTGCATAACTGTCAAATATTGATTTTAAATGCTTGCAATCAGCCACTAAAGCTCTTGTGAAAATTAAGTGTCATATGCAATAAGTAAATGAGAGATAGTGACATCCTTAGCACATCTCAGGTTTTTAATCTGCTGATTTCTTTCTGCCTGAATCAATAAGTTTGAAAAAGCTTTTACACATAAGATGAACAAATATGAGGAAATGAGAGAACCTTGTCCCAGTCTTTTCTCTGAGCGGATTAAGCCTTTTGGGGCCCTATTAATAATAATTAAATAAAAAGCTGTAGTGATGCAGTTCATTATCAAGTTTACCCACTCATTAGAAAAGCCAAGCTTCATCATTTTTTGTTTTAGAAATTGTCATTCAACTTTATTATATATCTTGCGAATGTCTAATTTGAGTGTTACCGATCCATTCTTTTCCATTGTTATATTGGATCTTATGGAGGCATTCATAGCCAATAATACATTGTTTGTAATAAGTCTATTGGGTACGAATGCACTTTATTTAGAGGAGATAATTTGGGATAAGATTGGTTTTAATCTATTAATAATTGTCTTAACTACAATTTTGTACATCAAATTATACAAATTAACTGGCCTATATTCAATGACCTTTCTAGGTTTAACAATCTTAAAAATAAGGGCAATGGAGGTGTGATTAAGGGTAGCTAAGTTACCTTGTGCATTGTGGATGCACGGACAAGTATCAATAACACCAACTCTGACTATCTGCTAGTGTTGTTAGAAAAAGGCTGCAGGCAAGCCATCTGGACTTAAAGCTTTTGAAACGACCCGCCCCGCACTCCCAGGGCGAGTCTTACTAATCACGTAAAATCGATGATTAACACTAAAAAGTGTACGTGTAATAAAGATAAAATTATTAGTTTTACACTTATTATGTAGATTAATACGCTCATTATTTCTAAATTATCTTAATGCTCCCAAATAAATTTTTTTGTTAAATTAATTCGTAATAAGTTAATTTTTATCTTATAAATATTTTTCAGGAATAAATTGGAATTGGAAGCGAGAAAAAAGAAGGATTGCTGGAGCAATTTGGAAGTATTATTGAGGAGATGTAAATAAATAAATAAAGAAAAAAAGAAAAATTTGGTTTCTCGTAACGGACCATTGCACATTTCAATGTGTGTGTGTGTATATATATATATAAAAACCTAGAAATCGATCACTGATCCAATTTGAGTACCTGTACAAGATAGACCTCAACAGAAAACTGAAGAGTAACGGCAGCAAGTGATTGAGTTCAGTAGTTCCTCATATAAAATTATTGACTCTAGAGATATAGTAATGATGTATTTGGTGAATCAAATACCATGGTCTAAAAAAATAAGGAAATGCTCTGAGTAGGTGATAATATTAATTGAAAAGCTTTTTCAAGATAAAGAAATAACAAAGCCATTGCCATTGCCGGAAATACTAGGCCCACTAAAGGCACAAAAATAGAGGGAAAGCTGTTGAGAATTGTCATAGAAAGGGTACCTCATTTAAGAATTCTCACTATTTCTTAGATTCATGGACCTAATTCAATTCAATGGGATCTTTCATTCACACATTTATAATAATAATAATAATAATAATAATAATAATAATAATAATAAATAAATAAATAAATAAATAAAGATAATTCATTCCTTGCCTATAAAAGGCAAGGAAATGCAGTAGAGATGAAAAAAAAGCTTGAGCTGAGAGCCAGAAGCTAGTAGAGTTGATTTTTCAAAAGCTGAGAGAGAGTTTAGTTGAGGACTTCTTTCTTTTCTTTTCTTGTTTTCTTCTGTATTAGTTTCCTTGTAATATATTTCAAAAGTTTATCAAATAAAAAGAGTGTTGTGTTTTTCTCTAATATAAGTGGCTAATTTTATTGAGTTAAGGTAAAGGGTGAAGCTCAAAGTTTCAAATCATAAAATTATTTACATTTTCAAGTGAGTTTTAAGTTATTTTATTCTTTCCTGACTATGTTTATATCATGTTAATTTATAAATCTTACTGGATTTTATAGTATTTTGACATAATATAGACACATTAATTGTCACATTAGGCACTTTATTTCATTTTTATCCACACAAATATTTAGTTGAGAATTAAATGATATAATAATTAACTAATAAAAGTGAGGCTAAAAATAAGGGAATATTAAAATTATAATTTGAATACTAAGAGTGGATCTCGTAGCCTTATTTTATTTTTAAATTGATTTCAAATAATTTCTTGTCCTTACCATTAATTTTCTTAGTTTTAAATTGACTACCGGATTTTAAAGTTCCTGTGATTCGACTCCGGATTCACTCGGTTATATTATAACTAGACACTTCTATACTTGGGAGTAATAAACTTTTGAGTCTTGTCACTCAATATCAACTAAAGTTTTGCTTTAGAAGAGTTGGGAAAGCTCATATTATTGAATTGCTTTATAGGGCTAAAAACTCTTCTTCTTTTGCTTTTAAGACTAGGCCACATCTACCCATTGTTTGGCTTTTCTTCTATTTTCTGGTCTTAGGCTGGGTTTTAACTTTGTTTTGCCCTTATCCATTTCTTCTTCATCTGACTTAGAATGATCCTCATCCGACTTAGAATGATCCTCATCCAAATTTGTTAAGTGATCTTATACAGTTACAGTTTCCTTGCAATTTTCATTTCCCATTTGTAGGGTCTTGTTCTTAGAGTAGTTATCATTACCAACCACTTTACCCTACATCTTACTACCGTCTTTGCCCATACTCTAACTTTCTACGTGCAGATTTTCAGTCTGCTCCTTGTCTAACATAAGTGGTTCTCCTTCAACAACTAGCTCCTGGCTTGTGACCACTAGTTCAACATTGTTTCTCATCTCATTGCCAAGCATGCTTGAATGTAGTCTTTGAGGGATAACCGAATGTTGTTGGACTTGATGTGGTTTTGGATTATTGGCTATTGAATCACTTTCTTTAGGTTGGATTTGTTCATGAATTCATTTCTCTTTCATTCATTTTTACTTCACCCTTTCTGATTGTGAAATTACTCATATCCATCCGCCATAAGGTAGCTTCTCCTTTGGTTGGCCCTTATACTTCAGATATTCCCTGTAATAGTGACCAATATGCGCACAATAAAAACAAAATCTAGTAATTTTTCATATAATACTAGTAGTGGGATTTTCACTCTATCTATTTGCACAAAGACTATCTTCTTCAATAGTTGTGTTATATTTATGGATATCTTGATTCGAGTGAGTTGGCCTATACACTCCCCTACATCATCCATTTCAATTTCCTCCACTTAGCCAATTTTTTCCCCCAAATCTTCAATGACATCTCTGTTTATGCACATGATGGGTAAATTGTAAATATGTACCCAAAATAATGTGTATACGAAGGATTATTCCTTTATATCACAAATACCACTTGGTTCAGAAAACACTAACAAGGCTCAATCAAAGTGACATGGCCCTCTATCAGTATTCTTTTCTTCTCTTCCTTTAAGCCAAATTTGAATAGAAATATATTATCCCTTATTCTTTCAGTCTTAACTTCCTCAACCATTTTCCAAGCTTGTTGCATAGTTGTTTTTAAAACCTTCTTTATTTATCCCTCTCATGAGTAAAATTTTCTCTGCCAAACAATTTGCAGCAGTTCTTGCTCTTTTTTTCTTTATTCTTCCCATCAATGTTACTATATCATCATCCTTCTCTTCTAAAGCGATTGCTTGACATTTTCTGATTAATTCCTCTACATTCGTGTTTAAAGCTGAATTATTATCTTTCAGTAATAATTGCTTATCACCAAACCTTCTAAGGTTATAGTTAATAGCAGCCTGAAAAGTGAGCACTTCACCCTCTTTAGCCTAAATCTTTGAAGAAATAAGTGAAAAGATAGACAAAAGAAAGATGTAAGAAAAGGAAAAAAAAGAAGGAAAGGAAAAAGAAAAATACCCAATTAAGGGGTGACTAAAGTTAAGCCATGGCGGCTTCGTACAATTTTCAAATACTTTTTTTTAGTGAAAAAAAACATTGTAGAAGAAAGACGCCGCCTTTTCAACATGTTCTTTGATGATCGTGCAGGTTATTGAAAGAAGTAACTTACCCACCAGATTTCAGGAGAGTAATAGAAAACTGGAAACAACAATTATAAGTGTTGATACAAGAATTTTCTTACACTAGCAAAAGGGCCAAATCACTAGGTTGACCTAGACCTGCATACAATCACCCAAGCGACCTAGACCTTGGGTGATAAACCAAAGATAAAAAGCATATGTATCTGCTTTTTTGCTTGATCTAATAAGTACAATGAACGGTATTCCAAAATGAAAATAAAAAAAATTAAAATTTACATTGATTAAAGAAAACCCACAAATCTATGGTCTTATATGGTCTCAGGACTATGATCCCATAGAATCTATATATTTATATAAAGTTTAGACTACAAGAGATGATGTGGCATCACTATTTTTCATCTTTGTATATTCTTTATTATCTAACAAATAGATAAATTTTCTTTTAAATTTAGTTTTTCATCTTCTCATAATTAATTTGATTGTTATTACAAAATTAATGTATAACAGTTCATCAAAAGATCCACTATCTTATCTAGTTGAAACCTTCTTGATGATAAATTAAGCAATAATTTATAAATATTTTTAATCACTCTTCTCCTCTGCCTCACCTTAATTTATAAATAGCAACAAAAAATATAATATCCCATGTAAACATAAATACAACATAAAAGAACAGAAAATAACAATGGCTCTAAAACATGTGTTTTTCATTTTGGCTCTCACTTGCCTGATCATGGAAAACATTGCAAATGCAACCAGCAAGAATGATTGCCCCAACAACATTATTAAACCAGGCTACGATCTTACAACAAGATTTGAAGCTAGAAGAGGCCTAACAGAGTGCTGGAACACGTTAATGGAGCTGAAACCATGCTCAATTGAGATTGTTATATTCTTACTTAATAGTCAGGCTGATATTGGCCTCGACTATTGCCGCGTTATTGATATCATCACCCGTAATTGCTGGCTTGCAATGCTCACCTCGGATACACTGCCGAAGAGTGAAATATACTGAGAGGCTACTGTGATGCATCTTTTGCTCTTTCTCCAAGTGGCCTCGAGGTGATATATCAGCCTTAGATTTCCAAGGTTTTAGCTTAGCCAGGGTGCATCTATGACACTTCTATTTCTGTTGTGTTAATTTAGCTAATGCAATTTTAAATAATTAAAAAAGTATTTTTGTTTTAGCTTTGCTTTATTTTTTTTCATGTTGTTTTTTGGAAGTCTCTCCTTTTAATCAAATAGAATAAATCATTAAAAGTAGAATAAGAAAAAAAGATTAATACTAAATTCTTTTTTCAAAGCCACGTAAAACGCAATTCTATTTCCTAGTACTAAGATATAACAAAAGTTTGAAACCATTTAGGATCTGTTTGGAAGTGAGGTGCTGTAACTTTGAAGCCACAACTGTTATGGAGTAAAAGTCATAGTTGTAGAGTAAAACTAAGATAAAATGATTGTTGAGCTACCAAAAACTAGCTGCAAGGTATTACCAAACAACTTGGCAATTGGGCTTTAATAGTTCAATTGCCACACATCATTCTTAAATACACTTTTAGAATATTAAAATAAAATTCAATAATAATCATCACACTAATTAAAAGTTACAAAGACACATATTTACAATGACCTATACCTAAAATTCTTGACTAAAATAGAATTACAACCTAAATAAGAATTAAACTATATACGAAAAGAAAAATTAATTAATACAAAATCTAATTTAAATAAAATAATCTTAAACTTGCAAATTTTAATCCAATTAGGTTTTCTTGCTCTTCATCACTTTTCCAAATCCAATATTTTTATATCTATATCAAAAAATTAAATTGTATATTAAAATATAGTTTCAAGTACTAGAAGGAAACTTGGGCAATATCCCGAGAGCCCAGAAGTATATATGTTTTCATAGGATTTTTATTACCAAATTCAACCAATTAGTGGTTCTCACCAAATCTAGCTCAATCTGATTCAAACAAATAAATTTATATTTAGGGAAAGATTGGACTAATAAGGGTTTAAGCATATATTTCTAATGTTCAAAACAAGTAGTGGAGCTAAGGTCAGTGGTGGACTCAGAAATTGTTTCTAAGAGGGGCTTAGTACAAACGTACAATACAATTGAAAACAAAAACCAAAAATAATAAGTGCCAAATTATTGAACTCTTGAATTAATGATTTTCAACACATTAACGACTATCCTTTATGCTTTTTCAGTTTTTTAAAAGGTTATATACAATAATAACTTCATTGTCTACTTAATTAACAATTTAAAATTTTGTTGTTTTCAAGCAATGACTTAAATTAATATAATTATTTGAGGCAAACATAAAACGTCCCACTAAAAGTAACAAATTTAATTCATCAAATAACTCGAACTCAACTAAACCTATCTATATATATCTATATATATATATAAAGTTAGAACTTGAGGAGGTGATGTGGCATCACCATTTTGCTTCTTTGTATATTCTCTATTATCTGATAAATAGAGAATTTTTTTTATTTGGCTTTTCATCTTCTCATAATTAATTTGATTGTATTTAACTCGTTTAATAAATAGTAACTTTATTAATATATATCATTCCTCATCTTTTTATATTTTCTATTATCTAAAATATCTAAAATATTAGTGGATATTCTTTGTAATTTTTTTTCTCTTTCTATTTAAATTCAACAATATGTAATCATTAATAATATTAATTATAAGTCTTTTGAAACATTTATTTATTTTATTATGCTAGCAATTAAACTTTAGTGGCATAAAATACTTGAATTAATCTCTATATCTATATCTATATCTATATATATATATATATATATATATATATATATAAAGTTAGGACTACAAGAAGTGATGTGGCATCACATTTCTCATCATTTCATATTCTCTATTATCTAATAAATTGGTTTAAATTAAAAAGTAATTACATTATAAAATATTAAAATAGAAAATAATTATTAGATTATAAATGATTACATATATTTTCGTCTTTCTATTTAAATTCATATATAATAATTAATTATAAGTCTCGAAACATTCATTTATTTTATTATGCCAACAATTAAATTTTAGTGACTTACAATTTATCAATTAATTAATACAAGAAGGGTTCCTTCATCTTCTCTCAACAATACCATTAGAGCCTAATTTTAATGTCATAATCTCATATTTAATTATTCAAACTTTTGTTTAGTGCCTTTTGGCTTCTTCAAACTCCATAAACATTAAATATTTAAGATTTGTGTCATAATTATTTCTCATCTTTTTTTATTCTCTATTATCTAATATTTTGGTTGAGATTCAAAAATAATTACATGACAAAATATTAAAAATCTATATATATAAAGTTGGGACTGGAGAAGGTGATGTGGCATCACTATTTCTCATCTTCTTGTATTTTCTATTATCTAATAAATTGGTTGATATTAAAAAAATAATTACATTATAAAATATTAAAAATAAAATTTTTTATTAGATTATAAAAGATTACACATCTCTTCCTCTTTCTATTTAAATTCAATAATATGTAACCATTAATAATAATTAATTATAAATCTTGAAATATTTATTTATTTTATTATGCCAATAATTAAACTTTAGTGGCTTAAATATATCAATTAATTAATATAGGAAGGAATGTTCCTTTATCTTCCCTCAACAATGTCATTAGAGTCTAATTTTAATACTATAATCTCATATTTAATTATGCAACCTTTTGTTTAGCGCCTTTTGGCTTCTTCAAACTCTATAAATATTAAGTAGTTAAGATTTGTGGCATTATTATTTCTCATCTTTTTATATTTTCTATTATCTAATCTATTGGTTGAGATTAAAAAATAATTACATTATAAAATATTAAAAATAGAAAATAATTAATTGATTACAAAAAATTACATGTCTCTTCCTCTTTCTATTTAAGTTCAATAATATGTAACCATTAATAATAAATTAATTATAATTTTTGAAACATTCATTTATTTTCTTAAGCCAACAACTAAACTTTAGTGGTTTAAAATACATCAACTAATTAATATAGGAAGGAAGGTTCCTTCATCTTTCCTCACCAATGCCACTAGGACCTAATTTTAATGTCATAATCACATATTTAATTATGCAACATTTTATTTAGTGTCTTTTGGTTTTTTCAAACTCTATAAATATTAAGCATTTAAGATTTGTTATGTTTAAGTTTTTTTTTTATTTAACCAACATCCTCTTTAGAAATGTTCTTGTGCTTTTATTTTTTGATTTATTTAAATTCTTAGTATTGTGTGCTTCATGGAGTACTATTTTCTTCATGAGTTAAACAATGATAAAGATAGTTGGATGATAAGGGTTAGACTTTGTAAGATATGGGAGTCTATTAATGCCAAGAAAAATAGAGAGTTGATTAATGTGAACATAATTTTTATTGATGAAAAGGTTGTGTACACTTAACTATACACATTAACATATATTTTTAATGTTAACAAAAAAATAATTAAATTTTATAAATAACATTAGTTTTATAAGGTTACGTCATCTTTTAAAAAAATAATTCATATTTTTTATCAATTTCATCACGTGCAAAGTAAAAAAAAAAAGAAGATAATACTAATTTTGTTTTTAAAGCCGCACGAAGTGCGGTTCCATTTCCTAGTATATATATAAAGTTGGGACTACAAGAGGTGATGTGACATCACCATTTCTCATCTTTGTATATTCTCTATTATCTAATAAATAGAGAAATTTTCTTTTAAATTTGGCTTTTCATCTTCTCATAATTAATTTTATTGTTATTACACTAACAATTATGAAAAGGTTTTAATGAGACAAATTCTTTGTAATGAATATATAAGGGGGAGTGTTATAAATTTATTAAAAAAATGTAGATATTCATAACATATATCTCTTATTCTCTTCACTATCTCTCATTAGCAACCTTTAATTTTCCTATAATTCTCACTATCTCACAAGGAATTATGATACATAATTTTTTCTTAATTTCATATAGTGATTATGTAACTATAAAAGGAGAGCTCATCTTTTTGTTTTGTACACACATAATTGGAATGAATAAAATCACTCTATAATATATTCTCTCATTTTATTCTTTATCTTGCATTTCTTCTTTATTTTTGTTGTTGGCTAATAGTTTCTATATATATATATATATATAGAGAGAGAGAGAGAGAGAGAGAGAGAGAGAGAGATTTTCTTTTATATTTGACTTTTTATTTTCTCATAATTAATTTAATTGTTATTATACAATAGTAATTATGTAAAAGTTTTAATGAGACATATTCTTAGTAATGAATATCTAAGGAAGAGTGTTATACATTTATTAAAATAAATGTGGATGTTGATAACATATATCTCTTAGTCTTTCTACTATCTCTCATTAACAACCTTTAGCTTCCCTAAAACTCCCACTATCTCACAAGGAATTATGATTCATAATTTCTTATTAATTTCATGGAGTGATTATGTAATTATAAAAAGAGAGCTCATCTTTTTATTTTGTACACACACAATTGGAATTAATAAAATCACTTTATAATATATTTTCTCATTTTATTTTTTATCTTGCGTTTCTTCTTTATTTGTATTGCTCGCTAATAGTTTTTTTTGTTTTTTATAAGACTGCCTCATCTTAAAAAAAATCAATTCATATTTTTTATCAATTTTATCAAGTGTAAAAGTAAGAAAAATGATAATACTAAATTTTTTTCAAAGTCACGTAAAGCACGGTTCTATTTTCTAGTTTAATTCATATAGAAAACCTTAGTAGTTTCTTTATGTTTGATTTGAACATGAGAAAGAGACCGTGTAAATACATAAAATTAAAAAGCTAAAAACCCGGTCACTTTTGCTTGATATTTTTGAAAATTTAAAATTATGAGATGAACAATTATGTCAATCAATTAAATCATGTCTCGGGGCATCAATTTCAAGTCCTAAAAGCATATAACAATCTAAAAAATTGGCCAAACATACAATATATTTAAAAAGAAAATTTGTAAGTGTAGAAAAGAATTTAAAACTTTTAAATGGACTAACTATAGAGTGAGGATATACGGCCCTCTTATTTTATCTCATCACCCTCCACTTTTAAATTTCTCTCAATTATTCCCTAAATTGTCCTTATAAAAAATCATTATTTTTGTTATAGTTTCTTTTCTCTCACAGGCATCACCACCATCCCTTATACCAATCTTCATCACTAATTCACCATTGCCACCAAGAAAAAAATAATTAAACAACAGAATAGAATATTTTTAATTGAAACAAAAATCAAATAATCAAATTAAGATTACAAAATATTTAAATCCACAAAATGCACAAATTATAATAAAACTAAAACCCATGTAGTCCAAAATCATAACCCACGATCCAAAGTCTATAAGTTAAGATCCAAAATTCAAAGCTGGCCAATGTCATTGTCCCAACTTCTAAGTTGCCTTGCATTTAGATTGTGCTAAGTTGAAGTTCTTCCATGACTTTTGTGGACAATCAAAATAACTACAAACGTCTAATTGGACTTAAATAGTCTCATTGCAAAGTAAAATATTCACAGGAATAAATTAATCTTTAGAAAACAATGTATAAGTGTGCAACTTTGTCAAAAAAAATTGAGTTTTAAAATTTTAATTGACGGTAATGAGGAAAATAGGTGATGTTTTAGATAAGAGAGAGAATGTAGACGAGAGAGGACATAAAATTATTTTTTTGAAATTTTCATAAGCGTAAATTTGAAAATAAATGAGGTTAATTGAAGAGTAGGGGCAGATGAGATAAATGGGGTCAAATATCATCACTTCTAACTAGTATATGTTTAAATAAACTTTAACACCCCATAAGGGGCTTCAGCACTTTTTGGACCTATGCTAGATCTAGGGGTGGACGTTTGGATCGGGTTAACCGGTGAAACCCGAACGGATTCAAAGCAACCCGAACTGAATTTTCAAACCGTTCGGGTTGACGCTTTTTTTTTTAAGATTCAGCTTTTTAAAATTAAAAATATATATACATTAAACAAAAAAATTCCCTATGATGGTGGTTAATTATTGCTAATTTGGAGATGTTGTATTGAGTATTGATGGTGTTAGAGATGGATTATTAGCCTTATTTGTCATGTGGAGATGTTTAATCATGCTTGCCATTTGCCATTTTAATTTTTAGATTTGTAATTTTTGTAGATTTATTGTACTTGACTGCATGTTTTATGTTTTGTTAATTTTAAAAAGACTTGTTGAAATGTTATTAAGGATGATTTATAGTTGATATTTGTTGTTAAGGATGTTTGGAATTGAGAATTTTGGATTTTAAGTGGTTGTTGTTAGAATTTTTAGATTAAATTGTTCCTTAAGGATGTTTGGAATATTTGGAATTGAGAGTTTTAAATTGTTGAAATGTTATTAAGGATGATTTGTAGTTGATATTTGTTATTAAGGATGTTTGGAATTGAGATTTTTAGATTTTAAGTGGTTGTTATAATTTTTGGATTAAATTGTTCCTTAAGGATGATTGGAATGTTTGGAATTGAGATTTTTAAATTGTTGAAATTTTATTAAGGATAATTTGTAGTTGATATTTGTTGTTAAGAATGTTTGGAATTGAGATTTTTGGATTTTAAGTGGTGGTTGTTAGAATTTTTAGATTAAATTGTTCCAACCCATTTTAACCCAAACTAACCTGAATTATTCTAACCCAAACTAACCTGAATTAACCCAAACCAAAATTTTAATCCGAATTATCAACCTAATCCGATCCGAATTGCCAACCTAAACCGAACCGAACCGAATTAAATTCGGTTCGGTTTGGTTCAGGTTGGCATTTTCAACCCGATTGGATTCAATTCTCCAACTCAAACGGATTGAAATCCAAACCAAAACCAGAACAACCCGAATCGCAACCCGATTTGCCCACCCCTAGCTAGATCCATCCATGGCTGAGGTAATGTGTGTGGTGAAATGGGGTGGTATGAATGGTGAATTAACGTGGTTATATAAGGGTAATAGTGTAAAATGTTTAATGGAACTCTTGGGAGTGATGGATGTGGGGAGCTTAAGAGAGTTTAAGGATAATTCCAGTACAATCGGGAAAACGAAATCATCATAATAAGTGAAAAATTAATGTGAACAATTAAAAAAAAAAGAATTTTCAAGGTTTGCTATTTAGCCTATATCTCTGGAAGTAACTTATCCCCAATCCACTATGCCTATGAAGTATTATATAATTCTCTTTAGAATATGAATAAAATCTCACCAAAGGTTATTTATATTGAATAATAACATGAGAAGGAATATGAGTTTAGTGGAGATAAGATAATTCTCTAAGAGAAGAGTAAGAGAAAATTTCTTTAGGAAGGTGAAGTAGTCAAGATCTTCCATGAAGTTCTTAGAAATGGAGAAATCTTAACAAATGAAAATAGAGGAAGAAAAAGATGAAACAGCCCAAAAGTTTCCAAAGAGGAAGGGTAAACCGAAAAAGATACTCCATTCTATTTGCCTTTCCATGAATATATATAGATTAGGTGCCTTATGAACATTTTTGTCTTTTCTGTCACATGAACCCGCTTTACTGAATGGATCTCCTTTTGGATTAGGATATTCTAGGGATTTTAATCAACTGAGCTCATTGGCCAAGCTATGAGTGGTATTTATCATTTGCACCCCTGTCCACATAGTATTTATTGACTAGGCAGTCAAGCTGCCTCTGTCAAGGTACTTATAGAGATGGTGTGTTGTTTTCTATTGACTAGATACTCTGCAGATATGATTTCCTATTGGTTATTTATTCTCAGGATAAAATAAGAAGTTTTGCTCATTCACGGTTTGAAAGTACATGTAATTCCCAAATATCTCTTATTTTATTCAATTTTTGCCCTTATAAGTGGCTATATTTATGCTTCCCTCGGGTTTGATTAGCTCATGTGGGCTTATTCTTTATTATCCCTTGCCGTGTGTCAGCTTACTATTGGCACACAAATAACCTTTCAAATCTATCCCAACAACATATAATGAACATTCAATAGGACAAATATTACAAAATATTTCAAGAGTCAACGCCGCATCCAAAAGAAAAAAAATAGAGTAACAATCTATTAAATTCAAACACAATCGTTAGATAGGCACCGCATTTTTGGTTAATATGTACTAGTTTTCTACTTATATGGAAGAGCATGGTAAGTAGATTATCAGTTTCCGTTTATCCAAAATCACTAGACAAACTACTCTGAAGGATATTTCTCCAGTAGCAGACAATCCCAACAATTCTCTACTGCCAAATCCAGAATATTTAATCATCATGATACACTAGAAAAAAACCATCTATGAAATAGATGATATGTCTTATGGTTAGGGATAGAAGTCCGGACATAAACTTCAAAATATAAAAACATGCAGAAACACCTAAGTAAGGGTTAACATTCAGCATGGGCATCTTTAAGCACTCAGAGCCAGAGAAACAATTGCAGAGAGCTTGAATTTGTGAATTTTGGTAGAATTTTCTGGCCGAAACAGAATCTCAAAATTTGATCTTACGGTTAGCTTCTTCCACTCAGAAGCTGATGCGCCTTGTTATCGAAAGTCACAATGAGAGTACAGAATAGTGAGTGTTGAAGGGGCTGCAATTGTCATAAACAGTTTGATAATGGATAATCAGAAAATCAGAAGACAAGATATAAGTTATTTACATATTCTTTGCAGATAAGCACAATACGAAAGTATAATAATAGTATGGCAGTGAATCGCTTTCCAGTGAAAGAGAATCCCAAGTCTGCTCCAATGCCAAATCCACAGCAATGTCAATGATCATGACAACTATGAACTTAAAGACTGCCTGTAAGGTGGTTCTTCCTATTCACATTTTCTCTCACTTCTCTCTACTTCTCACCAGCTAGATGGGCATATGAACAATGCACAAACATGGCCAATTAAAGACCCATATGATGGTAATGACATAACACAAAATGCAATAAAACCTCTACACAGAAATTCAGTAAAGAACTTTTGTTTTACATAAAAGTACCTAGCATATAAAGATTATACTTGTTCAAGAGCATCCAGCAAAATATGGCCAATTAGTTAAAAGTACAAGCTCATAATTTATAAGAATATATGATCTTATGGATTAAATGCCCAAACTCCCAATACTTAGCCACTTGCAAGTTTGCATTTTAGTAGTTGAACAAAGCAATCAGAAAAAGAAAAATGCCATATATGCTGGAGAGATTGGAAGATCCAAACATACTCAGCATTAGGATGAACAGACAACTAACTTTCGATCTTTCAATACAACTCAAAACAGAAGTATCTTCCTGATCCCCTTTAAATTCCAGAAATTCACCCAAGACAAATTTGTTGCCTTCAAGCTGTAACCTGCAAAAAAATAGAAAAGAAAACTTTCATGTTTTCTTTCCAAATGACAACCTTAATCAATCATCTGACAACATCATCACATATACGGCTAAGAACTTGGACTAATGGGACAATCGGAAGGCCAACTTAAGCCGAAGACGAAGATCACATAATGAATTGAATATGGTTCTTAAACCAATCAATTCCAACTTCATCTGAATTTTTTTGACATGAGGTAAATCTGAAGTTTCTTGACATGAGGGAGGTAGAGGCATAAGGTGCCATCAAGAAGCTAAACTTGGGGATTGGAGAATGCTCGAGCAATTAACAGTGGAAAAGATAATGCTTGCCAAGTTAAAAAGAGCAAGAACCTTTTACCACAGAAAAGTGATTATAAATTGCCTAGTTCACCAAACAAAATAGCTTTTGTCATTCAATTCTAAAATGGAGGTCATAAATCAATATTATATACAAAGGAAATAAAAAAAAAAAGTCAAAAGATTTATGACTTGTTAAACAACCTGCTATAACATGCAATCTCAGAACTGCAACAATAAGTTACTCAAATTCTGCAATATAGGGCCACTTTTAAATATGAACGCAGAATGGAAAATCCAAAACAAATTCATATCCCCCCCCCCCCCAAAAAAAAAAAAGAGCACAGATGGTCCAAACAGCAGCTATCTCAAAAAACCTACATAAAAAAAAAAAATCAAAAGAGAAACAAAAGAAAAAAAGAAAATAGGCAGCGTACATTCTCATAAACCCTTGTCTCGAACTGTGTTTCTAACACCAGCGCACTATTTCCACAATTTTGAAGCCAATTGTGAAAGAGTTTTGGTGCAACATCATTATTAGACTTTCAACACCTGATATTGGTCACTTACTTAGCTTAAGCTTTTGGGTTAAGCGGTTTTTTAACATGGAACCAAAGCTAAGGTCTGGTTTTCGTACCCCGACATTTTATGCGCTTTTGTCTCTATTAATTTCCTAGTAATTTCATGGACTTTTTATTATTATTAGAAAAGGATCCACAAAAATACACCTTGATTTCATCCAATCTCACAGGATCCATGATACACGAGACAGGACGAGTTAGACCTTAAATACTACATACTATTGGGACCTTGCATTTTAGATTAAAACTACTTGCTGAAGTGGTTTCATAATACTATTATAGCAGTCTCCCAGAAGAACAAAAATTAAAAACACTTCTATTTAAAACTTGCTTTATTGTATCTTCAATTAGTATCTTCAAAAATAGTTATGCATTTCTTTCTTCATACCATCCTACAATCCTTATTAGTTACCATTCTCATTCACGGATGGAGATACCACAATAATACATCTTATGCAGGCGATTCAACAGTGTTTCAATTTGCAAGTTTAGCTGTCTAGTCGGTCTAGATGTCTCATCAAAATGCAAACAGAAAATAGAAAAATATGGGGACAAATTAAATGAGCTTTGGAGATTTTGAGGCACAAATGGAAGCATACCTATCCCACATTGGAGTGGTCTGAAGAATAAAATTGAGTTTGGGATGATCTGGCTTCAGTTGTGTCAATTGATCATAGGCAATGACCTCTGGCAGGTTTAAAGAAATGGGACTACAACCCAAAAATATGAAATAAAATTATAAGTTCCATAAGAAGACTGCACCAACTAATTAACACCATATAAAACATTTGCAGCACATCTGGTGAATTAGATTCCAAATTCATGCTCCAATTTCTCAAAAAATTATTTCAATTGTCATAGACAATGTCATTCATATCTAACTGCAGTCTAATATTTGAAAATGAGAAGCTAGGAATGAAATGAAAGGCATCCTCATCACAAGATCTATATGCTTAAAAGCAGGGTAATAATCCTCTAGGTCAACCGAATCATTAAGAAAATTTCTAACCCCAAAATCAGTCCTCAAATATTGCTGCCAAACATGGCACAGCGTGCCGAAATCATAGAAGCACTAATCATATGGCAAATAGATATGAATTTAACACTTAAAAAAATAAATGACATTACATGCCTAGCAACAATATAAATATGTTCACGCACACCGTAATTTTGGATTAGGAAGTATCACTTTGCAAGATAAACATCTTTCTCCTGCAGGAATTCCCCTTTGTTCAAGATATGATTCAAGAATTGAAGCTTGATTTTTAACTTCGTCCACCTGAAACAGAGAGATTCAAAGAAACAATTCAAATAAGCAATCAGACATATTTCTTTTCTTAATTCTTAATTTCTCACTTTCATATAGAACTGCAACAAGTGAAAATAGGGACCCAGCAAGAAAAACATCATGGGCAATATCTTTGGAAAGCCTGCAAAAAATTGTGTGAAATAATGAAAAACGATGGAGTCCCATCATTCCATACCATAGGATAGTTGTTTTAGATAAAAACATAGTTGTTATAGGTAAAAACATCAGGAACCATTTAGTTCATAGTCCTATAACCTGTGACAAGAAAAAAAATAATTCATTTAGACCATTAATATCAACTAATTATGACAATTTGGTCCAATGGTTATTACTGTACACATTTCACAGAAAAATATGACTTTGGAGATAACCATTAAGTTAGATGTAAGATTTTTTTAGTTAGTAGTTGAATTGTATGGAAACTGTTGGCAAAAACCATCCTAGAAGCAATGCTTAGTCAGTAATAAAGAAACAGCCACTTTTAACTATAACTAACCGGATTAGGGTGAACTGCTTCACCCATGCAAACCCAGCTGCCATCATTATTGATTGATACAAGTCCAGAAAAATTCTTGACAGATATCACCACCGCCTCCCTGTAATTATATACTTTGATGTTATCACATACATATGACCCTATATCACAAATTTTCACAATTGACAAGAATGTTGAAAGAAAAGAGAAGAAGAACTAAACCCATGAACATAAATACAAACAGAATGTGAGAAGGATTAGAACCCATGACCTCGTGATCAATTTGACTCTAACATGATGTTAAGCTATCACTAAAAGCTAATTAAGTACATGGCAGGTGAATACCCATTGATAGTAGTTAAGCTCTTAACATATGTAACCAACCCAAACAAGTCAGAAATAATTACAGTGGGAGCAAGGACAGAGCTAGTATATTGGCTCAGAAAATCTGCTAAGAGACTTATACCATTGAGCCCCCTTGAGTTTTGCTATAAAAAGCAGTAGTGCCCCTAAGCCTATATCTTGATCCGCCAGTGCATTCATTTTACATTAACCCAGAGAAAAAAAAAATAGAACATTTACCCATTCTTGACAAGAACTATATCAATATTCTGCAGAGAACGTGTTTCAGGATCAGGAATTCGGAGCCCCACATATGCTGTTCCTCCATAAAGCTCCTCAAGTCTACAAATTTGTTATATGTAATGATATGATAAAAATTTTAAAATAATAACAATAATAATAAAAATCAGACTCTAATAATAAGATAAAAAACTATAACCCATATAACTTAAAATGTTACCTATTGGCAACTAAGACTGTAACAGTATAATCAGAAGTCTCCGCATCCGAAACGACGTCGTCGTCGGCAATCCGCTTGAAGATTTTGTAAATGACCAAACCGCAGAGAAACCCCACACATAGAGTCGTTAAAGAGCCTTTCATCTGCACCGTTTGGACCTCAGAAATTTTGCTCCTTTTTTTAATTTTGCTGGAAAATGTACTGTAACTATCATACCTGCTCTATTTTTCTTTTTGAAAAGTGGTTGCTTAGAAACGGGTTTTTTTTTTTTTTGGCTGGTTTTATTGGCTGACTACCGTTGACCATACATTCATGGTGCCTATCAAATTGCGTTAAGCTGTGATGCAGTGTAACATAGACTATATTATGTATAATAATATTTTATATTATCAGTTTATATTAAATTAATATCACTTAGACTTATTAATATTTTAGTTTTTTATTGTTAGTTTTATTAAATTAATTATATTAAATATTTTTGCTGCTGGCGCTATTTTAGGCTGTTGTGTTCCGGTGTCTTTTGAATTCAATTATTATACTATTAGAGTTTTCATCGTCTTAATCTATGCAACGGTATAATTACAATCGGAAAATAAGCTTTCATTCGTTGTAGACCTATAGTTAAAAGTTTTAAAATAAAAAATTTTGACTGTAAATCGAAAGAAAAAGGAAGCTTTATGAGCTCGGGCGTCAAGGATTCCATGATATCCAAAATGTATGAATAAAGTCTGTAGCTAATGTTAAAAGGAATAAAATGGAAAGTTACTGAAAAGCTAAATCAGATACACACTAATAAAGCTTGGTTACAACTTTCAAGTGGGAGATTAATTAAAGGAGTTGGTTTTCATGAATTGTCAAGGTTAAACATTATATATATATATATGTGTGTGTAAGTTTTGGGCCTTTTGGCCTTTGAAACCATCTTTTTGTGGCATATGTTTCCTTAGGCGTCAGAGACAAGGCATACTGTCTTATATTAATTTTTGTCTCCATGACTATTTTCTATTTTGCTTCTCAATATGTGAAAATTATTCAAGCTTCTAAGGCACAGTCAGTGAGCTGCTTCACTGACGTTTTTGTTTTATTTACAGTTTATGAACTAACTGCATAGACTGTCATTGATGGATGATGATTGTCTCTTTCACCAAAAATTTTGTATCATAAATGGATTTTTTCTCTCTTCTTTTTCAGTTGTTCTCTCAATCAGTAAATTTCTTTGATGAGCAGGACTACATGTTTAATCTTTTGTTCCCAATATGTTTCATATAGTTTGCGAGTAATAAGTGAAAAACATATTGCGCCAGGACTTAGATTAGATCTAGAGATATCCTAAGGCAAAAGAGGAAAAAGAAAACTTTAAACTAACTAGCCGATGAAATTAATTAAACTCGGAGACTCACTAAACAAAAGGGCTAGGAGAACTGCATGAGTAACCATTTGGTATTATTTACAAGGATGCTAGGAGATTATTGGAGATGCCATTGAAAGTACAAAAAGGATGAACAAGCTGCATAGAGTGTTATGTATACATGATAACATGAACGAAGATCATTTCTGTCACAAGAATTTTTAATATCATAAATAAATGGATATGGACCTTTTACTTTCTTTTATTCTTTTTCAGTTAATCAGCATATTTCTTTGATGGGCAAAACTAAATGTTTAATCTAACATTCCCAATATGTTCCATACAGTGTGCACATAATAAGTGAAAAATATATTGTGCCAGGGGTTAGATTAGATCTAGAGATAACCATGACCAAATAAATCTCGGAACTAACTACCTGGGGAAATTAAACTTGACAACTCACTAAATAAAAGGGCCATGAACCAAAACGGCATGCCTTCCATTCGAGGTACTGAAACAATGATCAACAGTGATACACTGAAATTGAAAAGCTTTTTGGCCTTACCAGAAAAATACAGTTTGATATTTTACATTATCATATACTGCGAAAACAAAGAAATACAACAAAATCCAAAATGAAATAAATACAGCAAAAACAAAAATTACCAATAGATAATGATTCTGGGTTTTGTTTATGGCCTGTTTGGAAGGTAATCATCACCTAAATGAAGATCCTTCACAGTGGTTGCCATCCACACCACAGCACATATATATAAATTGCTAGCGCCATTTTCTGGTCTAAGCCAAACTTGACATTTGGAGCTTTCCTTCAGAGATCAACAGCATGCACAGCATCTCCTTTTGCTAGCTGCAGAAATCATCTATGGATGATCTTCCCTTAGGTCTGTCAAGTCCGATCTGCCACTATTGTTTTCTACAAGCATTCCCATTTAAGAAGCTGAACTTTTCCGAAACTTGGCCCTACTGTTTCATGTAGATATTACATATGATAGAGAGCAACTTGAGCATCCAAGTGCCCTAAATAACCACTCTCAACGACTATAAAGTTCAGAATACAATACAGCATGAGTGAAGTAATATTACAATATAATATGCTCCTAGAGCATTTGATTGTATATAACATATGCTACTGAAGTACTATTAATACTCAAAGACTATGTTTACCCATTCATTGAAGGATTCGGTTTCAGTGTTCGTGTAACCGCCATCCTCCACATAAACTCCATTATCTGACTTTGATGAGAAGAAGTCAGGAGTGGTCTGTCCAGTTTCATCAGGAGAGTACTTATTCTGAAAATCCCTCCTTGAATTGAACTGGCCGTCTACCTGCTCACTGTCAAATTGAGAATTCAATAAACCACTATCATAACTAGAACCATTAGAACATGATGATTCCTGTTCTGGATAAACTGGTGACTGCAGTGCCGAGAAAGAGGCATCATTCAGCCCAGTATAGCCACCACCCTGTGGATTGAATTCCGAAAGTTGTCGAGCTTCTGCCTCAACAGAATTTTCAACAATATTTTCGGAAACACGATTTCTAGAATGAGAAATCGAATGGTCTCTTGCTTGAACTTCTGAGACCAAAACACTATTTTCTGTAACATGATTGTTATTAGAAACCAAATCTTCTTTTCTTGTAAAATGATTTCTATTAATATCTTCTGCAAGATGATTTCTTTTAGAAGTCAAATTTTGACTAGATTGATCTTCATCACTAATGGAAACACCAAGCTTCTGATCCCGTTTTCTTTTAGAAGTCAAATTTTGACTAGGTTGATCTTTATCACTTGTGGAAACACCAAGCTTCTTAGCCTGTTTCCTTTTAGCGGAAACAACACCAAACTCCATCTGATCCCGTTTTCTTTGTAGGCGACACACAACAAAGTCCTTCTACAATCAACACGGCAGAAATAGAATAAGTTCACCAATTGACTGCTGTATTATCAATTATTTTTCACGAAAATAAACAGAGTACTTACAACACATACGCAATTCTAAAACAGAAACTGATACCTTATAAAGAGGGTCATCTTCAACAGCTATTTCGTGCATAACCCACTCAGTCTTAGCTTTCTTGGAGGCAGAATCATGGCGGGAGAAAGACAAAATCCTTTTGGTACCAATCACTTCGGTACTGTATTTTCGCTTGATTTTAGAACCATTGCCCGTCTTTTTCCAGGTTCCTTCCTTTGTTCCTCTATTTACCCGTTGACTCTTGGCATACTTGTAATCGGGCTCACAGAAAAAGTACCACACCTCTTCCTCAGACTGAATCTCAGAATGGCCTGCATCGCAGCAAATGATTCCATCAATTTCTGAATTTTAGTTACTAAACTAATTAATCTTGAACAGACATCGCGTTGAGTACTTGATTGGCACGATTACTTACAGGGTAGCTCCCAGGGCTCAAAGCCGTAGAAATCAATTTCCTTGATCGTACGGACGGAGAAACCAGGATCAAGTCTCTTCATCTTCAGGAGACGAATGATTTCTTCATCAGTTGGGTAGAATCTGAACCCAACGAGACTGTTCATTTCTGATTCAGCACCCAGGTGAAACATAGAGTAACACTGAGAGAGTGAAAGCTTCTTCTGTCCAATTTGGTCTGCGAAAACTAGAAAGAGTCAGTGGGCAATATTACTCGATTGCTACAGTTCAAGTTGAAATAATGAGTATCCTGTTATCAAGGTTCGTGGAACTAATGGGTATCGCTATCATCTTTGTAAAATGTAGAGTTAGTATGTTTTTTTAAAAAATTAATAAATCTCTTTTCCCTTTTTAACAACTTTAGTTCTTTTAATAATGTCATTTGAAAAGATATAAAGCTCGCCGAGAGGTCGGGTTGGATTATTTACACTCTAAATATTATTTTTAATTTTTTAAAATTTTAAAATATAATTACAGAAACTTTTAAATTAATTAACTTTATTTATTTATAAAATTAACAAAATTATTTAGCGCCCTATTTTTTAAGAGATTTGACATATGCTTACAATAATATAATTCACCAACTGGTGTCTTTCAAGAAGAGGTTCATCTGATATGATTGATCTTTAGCTTTGCAAGTTCTTCTGATATAGGAGATTTTTGCGGATTAGCTCAAGACAAGTTTGATCCGAGGTAAATACAAGTGGAGGTAAAGTTGATGGGTGGAAAAGCAATTGCCATGATCTCACAATGAAAAAAACCACTCTTCCCCTTTTTACCATCCATGGACGTACAGTCTTGCATTAGGTCTATGAACAATTCGTACGAGTACTATAAACAAGAATTCCATTGGTATGTTTAACAAGCTGATGAAGATTCCAAGACTTGGCCATACGCCACATATAGACATCAAATATGGACCAAGTGGATTATCCAGGTACTACAAACAACATTATTTCCTGGAGGACTTGATTGTTGTTTAAATGTGCTACTTAATTAATATTCTCAGTAGTTCATTTACCATTTACCCACAGCCATTTCTTCCCTAATTCCCTTGTAGGTGAGCAGCTGATATATAATTTGTTAGTGGTTATTGCACCAATAGGAAGCGTTTCATGGCTTAGGCTCAAGTCCATTGATCTAAAGAACATATGCATGTGGTGAATTAATCAAACATAACAACATAGCACTATATTCCCATTAAACAAGCACCATCTTTCATGAACTACGTAATACAATCACATATAGAAATAACTATTTTCTAATATATGTAACACAGCGGGGTATACATTCCTCATGCATGAAGCATTATCAAAATTTCTAACAACAATATTCTCCACTAGCTAGCGGAGACTGAAGAGGGGAGGATGAGCAAGTTTAGTTTCTACAAGAGGGTATTTGTCATGGATAGCCCCCATTGTGAATTCACATCTTCCTGCTGCTTGCAGCCGTTAAATTGAAAATTCAGCGCATCACAGTCATTACTGAAGCCATCAGAACATCTCTATTCTAGTGATTCCAGTGGGAATCCATTACAACCGTAGAGAGCATCAAATTGAGCAAACACCAAAGGTTCTTCCTAAAACCAACGTAGGAAGAAACACAATTTCGATACGTATTCCTCATGCACAAAATATATAAATTAGCATTTGAAATTGTTTATATAGCAATCGTTCACAACCCTAAGAAAGGTTTGTTCTGCAACTTGATCTCTAAAATAAGAAATCAAATGGTAATTGGCAATTGTAGAGATTCTACCTGAATTAACATTCGACAAATAGACATTAGCTCTGTATGTATATATTTCTAGTGCATTAGAGATATTGTGCTTGGCTTTTCTTGCCATTGGAAAAGTATTTTCTGCAACATGATTTCTACAGTACAAATTTAAATTGTGACTTGGTAACATTTGGGATTCTTCCAGAACTTAGAGCCAATGACAAAGTAGCATTAGTCCCAAAAACAGTTTCTGCTACACCACATTCATAAGTTGATATTTCATATCTGCCACAAGTTTTGTTCTTTCTCACCTTTGGAAAAGTATTTTCTGCAACATGATTTCTGAAGCACAGACCATGAACAAGGCTTTATTAGTTCTGGATATGTTTATAATATATATATAAGTTGATTTTGAAAAATGCCCAAATTTAAACTTTTTCTCACCACTGAAAATTTTTCTTTTTTCTGCAACATGATTTCTGGAATCAAAACCAAATGATGACTTGATAGTCGCTGCAATTCTTCCTGAAATAAAAACCGTAAATAGCATTAGTTCCAAATACATTTCTTATGCACTACATTCATTAGTTGGTATAAAAAGCTGTCAACAACACATATTCTTTCTCACCTATGAACTGGAACATCTATTTTCCGCAACACAATTTATACACTTATAAGTCATACTACGAGCTGTTAATTGTTCATATTCTACCTGATGTAAAAGATAAATAAGATTTCTAGAATCAATATTTGGCAGTGGTCGACCTTCTACCTAAAATAACAACTAAAATGGCAAAGAAGTAATTATTTCACGTAGGAATCTCATACGACAAAAATGGATAACATGTTGAAATTATCCCTTCGGCATGCCCTATGTCACCCACGATATCCTTTTTCAACATGATTTCTAAAATTAGAAATGATTGGTGACTCGATTGACCATCATCACATGTTGAAGTTTTAGCCTCGTTAATTTTTTTTTTTAATTTTCTTTCTAAGAGGCAAATAACAAATTCCCTTCACACAAATTAAAGTTGTAAAGAGTATGAGCTCAAAAATTTAGAATGTTAACCATCAATTTTTATTCCGGCAAAGAGAGATTTTTCATTGAAATTTCCTGTTGTGAGAGCCAAACTCCAGAAAATAAATAAGCAAGACAGTCACCTTGTCAACTTTACCTGAAATGAAACCCGTACACGACGCATTCAGCTCTGTGCTTCTTATCTGTTTGGACATAGAAATCAGGGTCAAGTCTATTCTTGTTCAGAAGAAGCTTGATGATTTCTTCTTCATCTGGTGGATGGAATCTGACTAATCTGAAAACAAGATAGCCCATCTTTTAGATTTGATTCAAAGTGCTTGAGGCCTAGCCAGCCGTCTCTAATGATAAAAATTTGCTCTGCAACATGAGACGGGTTCGCCGTTTATTTATATATACACTAGCTTGAAGCTTGGTGATTGGTCGATGAAACGTCAAGGGGCAGTTGATGATGTGTCGCGATAGTTTTGTTTTCACGCGAGCAAAATGTGTTAACATCGTACGGTCAGCCATCCACTTACAGGGTGTCTCCTTCTTTTGGAAGGAATGAAAGGAAATAAAGACACGCGTCTCCCCTTCCTTTACAAGTTGTCTGCTAATCTCTAATAATACTAGAAGCTTCTACTTCTTTTACAAGGAGTCAATAATTCACGTCAACATATGACTCAAGGGCCATTTAATCTGATGTGGCAAAATGTGGCAGATGACTCAGCTTGTGCTTGAAACCGACTTGAGCAAAGGTTAAGATTATTTAGTCTTTTTTATTTTTAAGGGAAGTGGGCAAAACTCAAATACTTTTTTATTTTTTTCCCTTTTCATCCTTAAGGATTGAAACCGAGTGGTTCGGAACTATAAGATTTTTAATGTTACCGATTCGACTACGCCCTTAAGGGCTAAGATTATTTAGTTAGTAGAGGTTTTGATTGACTTTTAAAAATCTCTTTAAAATACAGTTTTATTAGGTCAGTGCTTGTATTTTGGTGGTAAGAAAAAATAGTATTTTTGGGAGTAAATTAGTAATTTTTAAAAATATATTTAAAAAAATTGTTTTCAAAATTGATTTTTTTTTAATTTTAAGAGGATTCTTAAGAGAGTTAAAGATGACATTAAGTAGAAGTGCGTAACCCCATAGATATTATTGTTTAATATGTTAATGGGATAAATTGAAAGTAATGTAAATCCAAAGGAAAAGAAAAACCGTAGGACACAGGAAAATTTACTACTGCATTAGCTTCCCTGTAGATATGATCCACTTTAATCAACCAGTAATGGCGGAAGAGATTCTTGGTGGCTTGAATGAGAGTAAAGTGTTCATTGACAGGAGTGTTCGAGCTAGAGACTAATTGCATAACGCACTTACTGTCAATTTCCACTTGAACCCTACGAAAACCATATTGTCAAGCGATGGATAGCCCGTGAAATAAACCCCATAGTTCTGCTGAAGTCACTAAGCAAACACCCAAGTTAACACTGTAACCTGCCAGCCAAATACCTCTGTAATCACAGATTAGTCCACCAGCTCTTGCATTGCCTGAAGATTTCTCGGCACCATCTGTATTTAATTTCACCCACGGCCAAAGAGGAGCAGTCCAGCAGATCCATCTCTCGACACGAGCCATGCCAGCAGTAAGAGAACACAAATTACTTCTTTGAATTTCAGCTGCCCTAACTTTGATATCCATTGCAATATTATTGCTCTCCCAGAAAGCCTTGGTGAAAATAAATTGATTGCGCCAAAACCAAAGCCGCCAAATAGCAATGCCAAAGGTGACACGCCAAAGGTTGCCACCTGGAAAATTGTTCGAATCCTGCAAATTCTTTGACATCCAGTCCGTAAGGTTAGCTTCGAAAAAATGTTGATGATTATGGCCCCGAAGTAACCGAAACCAAACCGCTTTAGAGAAAGGACAGACACGGAGGACATGAATCGTATTCTCCAATCCATATCCACACCTCTCACAAGGTCGATCAATGTTCAAATGGCGTGAAACTAATTCTCCTCGAGTCTTCAAGCGATTGTGAAGCACCAACCAAATGAAAATCTTTACACTCTGCAGGCCCTTCCATGACCAAGCCAACCACCAGAAATTATCTCTTCCATTCCATTGCGACTGAGCCAAAAGATTATACGCTGATTTAACTGTAAAATTTCCTTGTGATGAAGCTGCCCAGTAGAGTTGGTCTACACCATTTCCAGCTGAAGGGGGATAAATTGAAGCAATTCACATCACTGCATTATAGGGTAGAAGGTGACTGAATTTTGGCTAATTCCAAGAATCGTCTGTAGACACAAAAGAACCAACATACAAATCACTGAGATCAAGAGGGATCGGCTGCAAGGCAAAAGCCACAAGAGGGTAAAATGTTGTTGCCCAACAGTCCACCACCAAAATTTGATTTTCCTACTATTACCAACATTCCAATGTAATCCCCGCTTAGCATGATCCTAAACTCGACCCAAGATTTCCACAAATGAGAGCTGTATCGAGTGGGAATAGAATATGGAATATCTGAGCAAGAAACTCCGTATTTTGTAGCTAACACTTGGACACAGCTTATCAGGTTTAGTAATTAAATTCCAAGCAATCTTCAACAACAAAGCTTCATTCATAATGTCCAGCCTTTTGAAACCTAGGCCACCAGCCAATTTCGGTTGGCATATATTATGCCAACTAATTAAACTCATTTTATGCAGATCATCATTTCCACTCCACAAGAAACGTCTACAAATTTGATCAAGTTTAGATTTGATACTAACCAGCTAATTCGTAGTTTGCATAGCATAAATGGAATTGCTTGGAGGACGAATTGAGTGAGAGTAATCTGCCCTGCAAGAGATAGTTGAGAAGCAGCCCATCGCGAAAGTTGTTGATCCACTTTATCTAGAATCCCCTAGTAAGTTTGCTTAGTAAAACGGCGATGCAGCAATGGCATGCCTAAGTACTTGCCCAAATCTTTTGTGACTGCATACCCCAACTTGCGCCCCAATCTGCCGGCAACATCAACAAACACATTTTTGGAAAAATAAACCTAGGTCTTAGATTTATTCACCTTTGCACTAGAGCACAAACAAAAATCTTCCAAGACCGAATTGATGAAATAAGCTTGCTCACTAGAGGCCTGGGCAAGGAGTAAAAGATCATCGGCAAAAAATAAGTGGCTTAGGGGAGTACCCATCTGAGATAAACCAAATAGGATTCCATTGATCTTGCTGAATTGAGCAATAAATCCCACGACTTAGTCTCTCGATACAAAGCACAAAAATATGGGGAGACAAAGGATCACTTTGTCATACACCTTTGCTAGGAGAAAAATCATCAGTTAATTCACTATTCCATAAAATGTTCATACAGTTAGAAGTAAGACATTCCATTATTAAGCGAACAAGGTCCAATGGCAAAGACAGCTCCATTGAAGTCTCATGGATAAAATTCCAACTTAATCTATCATACGCTTTCTCCATATCAACCTTTATAGCCATGAAATCTTTTTCACCCATCTTTCGTCTCATAAAATGAACAATGATGATGTTTTAGTGATATGTCGGCCAGGGACAAAGCTTGTCTGATGGGGACCAACGAGATCGAGGAGTAAAACTTGAAGTCTATTCACAATAATCTTAGTCACCGTTTTATAGAACACTATGCATAGATTGATAGGGCGATACATCTTAAAAGACATAGGGTGTTTAGTCTTTGGGATGAGGATGAAGAGGGTTTTATTAACTTCTCTAGGGGATACAATGCAAAGTGAATACTTCCTTTATGCTAGCACAGAAAGAGTCACCAACAATATGCCACTGAGATTGATAAAATCCAGCAGGAAAGCCATCGACTCCAGGGGCTTTGAGAGGGCTCATTTTAAAAATAGCCTGACAAATTTCCTCATTATCAATCGGAGTAGTAAGATTTGCCAAGCAAATCTGATCAATTTGAGAAAAACACCCTTGCACATGATATGGACAGTAGGCGTTTTGATCAGATTTATATAAAGTAGAGAAGAATGACACGACATGATAATTAATATCCTGTGTATTATAAAGCCAAGTACCTCCATCATCCTTAATAGCAGTGATGCGATTACGAGCCCTCCTTCTAATTTTTTTTTTATGAAAAAAGAGGTATTCTAATCCCTGTAATTAATCCAGTCTCTACAGGATTTTTGATACCATAATACTCCTCTTAAGATGGAACTTCTTCTAACTTTTTTTTTTAATTTGCCTCAAGACGATACAAACTACGGAAAGGCTGGCGCTCCAAAGCCTGCTGAATCCCACCAATTCGAGCTAATAATTCTTTTTTCCGTTTAAAGAGATTGCCAAAAGCTTCTCTATTCCAAGTAACCACTTTATTTGTGAAGATAGAGGCTGCATGGGAATAAGGAGTATTTTTTTGCCTGCTATCCTGCATAAAAGCCCCAAACCGTTTGTCAGTCATCCAAGTAGCTAGAAAGCGGAAAGGCTTAGTGCTCCCCATGCATCGAGAATTGCGCTCAAAGCGAACCAAAATTGGTATGTGGTCAGATTCAATTCGTGGCAAATAAGTAACTGAATAACTATCAAATTTGAGAATCCACTCTTGATTACTCATAGTGCGGTCAAGACGTTTTGAAAGATTCCCACATGAACAAGTGAATCAGGGGCCACTAAACTACAAGTCAACCATTTGTTTAGCATGATACCGTGATTTAAAATTTGGACAAACACCCGTGCTCAATTGAGAACCCCCCACGTTTTTCCTCAGCATACAATATTGAATTGAAATCACCCCCCACAATCCAAGGATCATGCATCGAATCCACAATACAATTCAAATGGTGCCAAAGATCACGACATCCAGTTGAATTGGGGCTCGCATAGACTGTTGTGACCCAAGATTGGAAAATATTCTGGACACTAATTTTTAAATGAATAAATTGGTTATGATTTAAGACATTCTCAACGTCAAAAAAATTCCTCCATAAGATCCAAATGCCTCCAGAGAACCCAATAGCCTCCACTCGATGTGAGCAGTCAAAGCTTTTTTTTTTAATGAAGTCATTTGCTTTCTTACCACGATTCTAGGCTCTAACATCACAACAATTGTAGGATTGTAGCTTTTAACTAAAGTAGCAAAAACACGTCAAAAGTTTGGGGACCCCGCCCCTTGGACATTCTAGAAAAGGATTGAAATCGTCATAAAAAAAATATATATATATATATATATATATATACACAAAGAAGGTGAGTATGAGCTGCTTACATACTGAGCCCTAAAACCGCTCCTTCATGCATGCCAGGAGTTTCATTAACAGTATTGTTTTCATCATCAGACATCGTGTCTTCACCTACATGGCTGAACACAAGTTTAGGGTCACTAGCATAGTCTGCCATTGTATTAACTTCCCTTTCATCCTTATCATCGAGAAGATTAGCTAGTTGTTTTGGGCAGCGTTGCTGTTCAGGGTTGGCAGAATCTTTTCCACTTGAGCAGCCCGGCTAGTTGCCCATCATCGCATGGTTTTTTTTATGGGAAATGTCACTGCTGTGTGGTCATAAGGATCAAAGGTTGTCAAAGTGAAAATAGGTTCAACGGGCAAACAAGGAGTATGTCCTGATGGGTTCGGGATATGGATGGGTGTATTGTAGGAAAAAGTTTCTAGTAACATGAGGGAGTAGGTTTACATGCATGGAAGTGAAAGTTTTGGAGTTCGGTTGCCTAAGTCGTGAAAGTTGTGCTTTAGCCTCTTGTTTACCTTTAGAAAGGTGGTTATGGGGTTTTAGGGTAGTAAAGGTTTGCAAAGTAGGGTGCCTTCAGGCGTTAAAGTGGTCAGTAACGGATGTAGTTGGTAACTGGGGAGGGGTAAGGGAAGGGTTTTGTGTTAGGAAATTGGTGGGTGAAGCAAACACACAGCTAAAGTAAAATTGGAAGAAAATAAAGAACAAGCACAATAGAGGACACCAGAAATTACGTGGTTCGGCTTTTAGCCTACGTCCATGGGCGAAGACAGAAGGAAAATATTTCACTAGTGAAATAAGGATTACAAGTATTATAATATTTTGACTCACTACCCAAAATCCCAATACACCTAATCTCTTACTCACTAGACTCTCAAGAGCTTTATAATTTTAAGCTCTTAAAACTTTCTCTAACTCTCTCCCTCTTATTCTCTCTCGATAGAATTGGATACAAAATGAGTTAGGGAGCTCTCCCTTTTATAGCCAAAAATGGCTATTAAAATAATATATATTTTTCTATTTTTCTTTGGGCTGCACTTATTTTTCTTCTTCTTTGTCAAAGTTTCAAAGCTGTGTGCTTCTTTCTTCTTTCAAACTTGCTGCCAAATTCTTCATTCTTATTTTGTGCAGCTGCCAAAGTGTTCTAGATGTATAGCTTCTAGATGCTGCAGCCAAAGTGTTTTTACATTCTCCCACTTGGAGATTTAATTGAGGATCAATCAATCTCCACACCATCCTTTCTGTTTCGTTATAGTCATGTTTCCTACGTTTCTACTAGGCCACAAGAGGATCTACTCCAGACAAACTTATTAGTTTTTATCGGCTTAGTGAAAACATCTACTAGGTTTTCCTTGGTATGGATTTTCTGTAAATCCACACTTCTATCTTTCACTACTTCTCGAACAAAGTGATACTGAACTCCTATGTGCTTTGTCCTATAATGAAAGGTTGGATTCCTTGCAATATGTAAGGCACTCTGACTGTCACAAAACACAGGAATTTTCAGTTGTTTGTGTTCGAGCTCCTCCAATAACCTTTGTATCCAAATAGCTTCCTTGCAAGCTTGTGTAGCTGCCATGTACTTTGCTTCTGTTGTAGATAAAGCCACAACAGTCTGCAATTTCGAAACCTAGCTTACAGCTGCTCCCGCAAGTGTAAACACATAACTAGTAGTGGATTTCCTTTTATCAAGGTCTCCTGCAAAATCTGAATCCACATAGCCCCTGATAGTAAAATCTGATCCTCCATAACATAATGCAATATCTGAGGTTCCTCTGATGTATCTCAGAATCCTCTTCACAACTATCCAATGCTCTCCACCAGGATTCACCATGTATCGACTAACTGCTCCCATTGCTTGTGCAATGTCCGGTCTTATACATATCATAGCGAACATTAAACTTCCCACTGCAGATACATACGATACTCGAGACATCTCCTTCCTCTCCGCTTCATTGCTAGGACACATACTTGAGGATAATTTGAAATTAACAGGAAGTGGGGTAGAAATTGACTTACAATCTTGCATGTTAAAGTGCTACAAGATTTTCTTCAAGTAATTCTTCTGCAAAAGCCAAATCTTCCTGTTATTTCTGTCTCGGTGAATTTGTATCCCTAGAATCTTGTTTGCTGGTCTCAAGTCTTTCATTTCAAACTCCCTAGCCAACTGTACCTTCAATTCTTGGATTTGATCTTTGTTGCTACCAACATGTCATCCACATACAACAACAAAATAATAAAATCATTATCTTCAAACCTTTTGTAATATGCACAATGGTCTGAACTGAGTCTGTTGTATCCAAGACTCATAATAAACGAATCAAATCTCTTATACCAACACCTCGGCGCCTGTTTGAGACCATATAGAGATTTGTTCAACCTGCAAACCAAGTTCTCTTTTTCTGTTTGTAAAACCTTCTAGTTGGAGCATATATATTTCTTCTTCAAGTTCTCAATGCAGAAATGCAGTTTTCACATCTAACTGCTCTAAATGTAAGTCAAATGTAGCACACATCGTTAAGACTACTTTGATTGTTGTGAGTTGAACCACCGGAGAAAATATCTCGTTGAAGTCAATACCTTCTTTCTGAGCATATCCTTTCACTACCAATCTCACACGATACTGCTCTACTTGGCCATTGCTATCACGTTTGATCTTGTAGACCCATTTGTTTCCAATGACTTTTCTTCCATGAGGTAGTGGTACAAGTTCCCATGTCTTGTTCTTGTGTAGAGCTTCAATTTCTTCCTACATTACTGTCATCCACAAAGCAAGCTTCATGGAAAGTTAAAGGCTCTCCATCCTCTGTTAGAAGACAGTATGCAACATTAATCTCTGTGACATATTCCAAGTGCCACGTTGGCAGTCGTCTCTCACGAGTTGACTGATAAACTTCTGGAGCCTCAAACTCGATTGGTTCTTGTTCCTCATGCTCTGGTGCTGCTTCAGAAAAATCTGAATCTTCTGGATTATTTTCTACATATACCGGTATAGTCTGTGACTTTTCTTTTTCACTGCTATCATCTTCATCTCTCCTTTGTAGTTGATCTTCTATAAACATAACATCTCTGCTGATGACGATCTTGTGGGCAATGGGGTCCCACAGACGATACCCCTTTACTCCATCAGCATATCCCAAGAAGATACATCTTCTAGATTTTAGATCCAGCTTTGTTCTTTCTTGAGCATTGTACATCACATATACGGGATATCCAAATGCATGTAGGTAGGAATAATCAGCTGGTTTTCCAGTCCACATCTCCATCGCTGTCTTCTACCCAATCGTTGTAGACGGCGACCGATTTACTATATAACAGGCAGTTTTGGCTGCTTCTGCCCAGAATGAATTGGGTACACCAGCAGTCCTTAACATAACTCTTATTCTTTCTGTAAGAGTTCTGTTCATCTGCTCCGCTACTCCATTTTGTTGAGGAGTGTATGCTACCGTGAACTGCCTCTGAATACCTTCTTGCTTACATAAAGTAAGAAACTCGCCTTTTATATATTCTCCACCATTATCTGTCCTCAAACACTTGATCTTTTTACCAGATTCAAGTTGCACTCACGCTTTGTATTCTTTAAACACTAGAAATACATCTAACTTTTTCTTAATTGGATACACCCAACATCTTTTGGAATAATCATCAATGAAAGTTACCATGTACTTTGCACCGCCCATGGATATATCCGATGATTCCCAAACATCAGAATGAATCAAGTCTAGAATGCAGTTACTTTTAGTAATAGATCTACTAAATTTTAATCTATGTTGCTTACTTGTAATACAATGCTCGCAAAATTGTAAACTTACTGATTTGAGCCCTAGAAGCAATTTTCGCTCAGAGAGAATCTTCAAACCTTGTTCCGACATGTGGCCAAGTTTGAGAAGCCACATCATCGTTGACTCTTCTCCATTTGATGCGACACACGCATCAGTCTTCAGTAGTGTTTCTCCTTTAAGCATGAATAAATTAGTACCGATCTTTTCTGCCTTCATCAATACAAGCACGCCTTCAACGATCTTCATAATCTCATTTTCCACATGAGTTTTGTACCCATGATTATCCATTTGTCCCAAAAACAATAGATTTTTCTTCAGACCGTTGACATGTCGTACCTCTTTAATTGTGCGAATTGTACCATCAAACATTTTTATTTTGATAGTACCAATATCAGCGATCTCCAAGGCATGATCATTACCCACATATATAGATCCTCCAGAGATAAGTTCATATGTGTGGAACTATTCTCTCTGAGAGGTCATGTGCCAGGTAGCTCCTGAGTCTATAAACCAGACATCAGATAGTCGTTTTCTGCCTTCTGAAATAATTTTTGCCTTGCTGTAAAGAATTTTGCCATCATCTGAGGTACTTACTACACACCCCTGAGCATTTGATGACTCCGGTTCTTTGCTTTCTTTTCTCTTCTGGTTACTCCAACACTCTTTCTTGACGTACCCTTTCTTACCATAGTTGTAGCATTTAACATTCTTTTTACTTCTGGATTTTGATCTACCATGATTTTGACTCCCACTGGGGCCACATTCTGTTGATCTTCCTCTCGTCACCGATAGTGCCTCCGCTTGCTACGAACTTGCTTGTCTGTTTTCCTTATTTTTCCGTCTGCTTTCCTCATTTAATATGGAGGCTACAACATCTTCGAAAGCTAGACTGTCCATTGGATTATTATTCTTCAGGTTGATGATGAGTTGATCATACGAATCTGGTAGACTTTAAAGTAGAAGCTCTGTATGTTCATTTTCCTCTATATTATGACCCAATATTGTGAGTTGTGAAAATAGAGTCTTCAAGGTGTTAATGTGCTTGGTCACCATTGTAGATTCCATCATTCGAAAAGTATAGAGTTTTCTCTTTAAGAAGATTTTGTTGTGTAGTGACTTGGCCTCGTATAATTTTGTAAGAGTATCTCATATTTCATTCGCTGTGTTTTTCTCTGCTACACTAGATAATACTCCATCTGCAAGTGCCAAGTGTAGATCAGAAATGGTGTTGCCATCTACCTCGTTCCACTTGTCATCAGTTATCTCCATGGGCCTTTCTCCAATTGCTGCCAAGCAATCATTTTTCCTCAATACAGCTTTCATCTTCATTTTCCACAATGAAAAATTATTTCCGTTAAATTTCTCAATTTCATACTTTGCCGTCATTTTATTGATAAATACTGCACACAAGCTAGTATACCACCTTGAATAGTTATGAGTATGTGTGAGAATGCACACCAAGAAAAACTGGAGGGGTCACAATGGTCCCACTTAAAACCCAGACTCCTTAAGCTCTCATCGCATTTTTGATAGAATTTTCCTAAACATGTACAAAAAACAACACAATTGTTTTACTCACACCACTATTTCCTGCTTTGCACCGCCAAATTCTTGGGTCGCTCTCACGTTTCTTGTGAACAGTACTGTATACGTGAATCCGCTCCCACAGTTTCACGTAAATAGTATCATATACGTGAATAATACTGTATACATGAACAATACCCGACTCCATGAATAGTACCCCTTACGTGAACAGTACCCGACTCTAAAAATACACGCAGCTAAAGTAAAATTAGAAGAAAATAAAGAACAAGTACAATAGAGCACACCAGAAATTATGTGGTTCGGCTTTTAGCCTACGTCCACGGGCGAAGACAGAAGGAAAATATTTCACTAGTGAAATAAGGATTACAAGTATTGTAATATTTAGTGTTGTGCAAATTTTATTGAACTCGCAAGCGCACGAATCTGTTGTAGTATAGATTAATGGTGCGAGTGTCGATCCCACGAGGAGGTGGATTTTAATTATTTATAGAATTAATTTAGTGAATGGGTGATTGGATTTAATTTGGAAAATGATTTAGACTATGCTAAAACTTAAATTAAAATAACAAGAATAAATTCTGGAATTGGAATTTAAATGGCAATAATAAATTGAAGATAAATCTATTGAGATGACGTACTTGGGTATCTGGATCCGTATCAACGTGCATCATGGGCTAAATATTCCTTATTAATACCAATTAAATCATGAGAGGGGAATCCACACCTCATGAACCACGCTCTAATAAATATGGTGCTAAGGGCTTATTGTGCCAAATAATAATAATCTTATACTAGGGTACCGGTGAAACCAGGGCAGTACTAGACAAGATTAGTATTATTTGTCGACGAGAAGTCAAAACATCCACAAAAACTAGAGGGGAAGAGAAAATAAATTTACCAAATCAAGCCCATGACACATGTTGAGACTTCACCTTCAACCCAAGCTTGAAAGAAAATTAGCCACTCATAGTTGAACTATGGGGAAAATGGGAATTTATTAAAATACGTAGAAAATACAAGATAGAGAGAGAATTACAGAAAATGAACCCTAAAAATGGATTCAGAGGTGCCAAATTAGGGGGGGAAGCCCCCTTTTTATAGTTACATCGAGTAAATCATGGCCATCGGATTAAAAACAGTTTGGACGCTCAGGATTTCGCCACGTCATCAGCCACTATTTGCACAGTACAGTCAACCGCCACTATTTGCACAGTACAGTCAACAGTACCCGTACATGTGAATAGTATCGTATATGTGAACAGTGTCATTTTTCCTTTTATACTCCTCCTAAGGTTTTCGACCATCCTGAGTTCAAAAACGATGTCCGTTTTGCCATTTGATCTCTCGTTTATTATGAAATGACTATGATGCCCCTAAAATACATAAAATACTTAATTAAAATAAAACACACATAATTAAAGTATAAGAAACTTAAACACATAAAAGTAACGGTTGTTAGCAATACTTGATATGTAAAATAACGATTTCTCCTTTATAAATATGTACTTTCTAACACTCAACACACCCCCCAACCAGCTTATTGCTAGTCCCTAGCAAATAAAGCGAAAACAAAAATTCAAAAATGATTTTTTTTAAATCTCTTTTTATTCAATCAGATTAATGATAACAATCAAATAAAAGTATAAGCATTATCTCAAGTCTAAAGAAACATCACACCCACATCAACCATCCACATGAATCAGCCCAGTAGACTTTCGTAGCTACCTTCAAGAATGACATGTCAAACCCCAAAATCTCACTGGATGTAGTGACACTCTCACAAAGAAATTAAACCCAAAAAATAGTCACTCCAATGAATGGTAATTGAGAGAAAATAATAAAGAAGTGATCTCTCATGCTCTCACCAAAAATAAATATGCCCTTAGCTTAGAAATAATACGATCTCAAGTCAAATAAAAATGCTAGTCAACCCAATTTATTTATTAATTATTATTATTTTTTTTTATGCATCACTACATCTTTTTAGCCCATATAACTAGCTTCTACTTCAGATTATAATTCCCTAAAATCAAGAAGGACTTTTATTAGGACGTAACGTAGGCTAGGGACATAGCTAACAAAGAAGGGAAATAAGGAAGACAAAATGTATGTTTGAGAAAAATGCATAGAAGTTTTTTTTTTTTTAAAGTTGCAAGGTGGATTTCACCTATTATTGTTTTTTTTAAGCAACAATTTTTGTTTATTTCTTTCTTTCTCTTTTTTTTTTGAACTAGGCATAATTTTAATATACAAAATATTTATTTACAGTTTTCTCAAACATAAAAAGGTGATGGATCTTGTAAGATATTGGGTAATACTCCAAATCGGAGTGGGTCAAGATAATAAGTTGAGAAAGAAAAGTTTTTTTTTTAAAGGCTCAAAAGGGCTAACTATGGATATTCATAAAAGGGATGGCTACAAAGGCTCAAACAGATCAAATAGGGCCTTTCCATCATCTTTTAGGACTCTAAATAATCTTCCATATCTACCAATTAAATGAGCTTCCAAATGTAGTAACACACGTTTTTTTTTTAAGGGTTAACTCAAAAGCAATTTAGAGATCGTGTACAATAATAAACTGCTAAGCTATATAAAGAATGGGCAAAAGGGTTACTCTCCAAGAAAAATGATAGGCTCAAAAACTCACTTGGTATTTATTATGACATGTTCATTTCTTCAAGCAACTCATTTTTGTCTCCGACATCAACATGTAGAGTAGCAAACATAGTGTAACATCACTTCAGACTAAAGATAATACAAATACTAAAATTTGAAATCATCATGTCATCCAATGTTAAAACAAAAAATTTTTTTTTTTAAACAACACCCTACCCCCCAACCTATTCTAAACGTAAAAAGAAAATATGCATGCAGAAATGTGAAAATGATGCAGAAAAATTAATTAGAAAATGATAGAAAATGAATTTTTTTTAAGAAGATGCGTTTCTAGAGGCACTACACTCTATATTCAGCCATCTTTGACTCAAAAAAAATTTTTGATTGAAAATGTATATTTATAAATGAGAAATTAAAAAGAAAAAGAAAAATGAACATCAAAACATAACAAAGAAAAAGAAAATATCTGAATTTTTTTTATTTTTTTTTCAAACGATGAAGATGCGTTTCTAGAGTCACTACACTCCATATTCAGCCATCTTCAACACAAAAAGTTAGCAACAGTTAGTTTCTACAACAAAAAATTAGTAAAAACTTAACCAAGATTCCACAATTGTCCACTATTCCCTCCCCCCAACCAGAACGAAACATTGTCCTCAATGTTTTAAAGAAAAGAAGTAGAGTTTAGAAGACATCACCTGGTTGGTGCAACACAGAAGAAAATATTTACAGGCGAAGAGTTAAATCTAATTTGTACTTCTTACTGCAGCTATTGTTACCATCATCATTTGAACGCTCCAACACAAAGCTCCAGGGGTCTGGCTCTGGTTTATAAGCTTGTAACATGTCAAGTAGCTCATTAGCAGTGTGAGCACAAATAAAAAGCTTTTTTGCATTGGAATGAATAAAGTAGTTTTTTATTGCATGGTTAAGAAATGCGAAAAAGCCATCATAAAAATTATTGACATTTAACAAACCGATGGGTTTCTGGTGAATGTGCAGATGGGCCCAAGATGCTAGTGTGATAAGTGCCTTTAGTGTTGCAAGATCTCCTGGAAGGAAAATAAAAGCATCACCATGATCGAGCATTTCAGTTATCCGTTCTTGCATACCTGAGACGACTAATTTTTCTCCAGTCGTTGAGTCAGACACACTGCCCAAAGGTTTTAGGACTCTAGGGATGATGCCTAACACTTGGCTTCCGCTGACAAGAGCAGCTTCTGAGACCAATTTTGATAACCCTCAGTTACCTCCTCCATACATTAAGTGTAATTTTCTCTCTGCTATGTTTCGACCAAGATCTATGGCTACATCAACGAACTCTTTATGTTTGCTATAAGTAAATCCAGAAAGTACACAAATGTTCTTGAATTGTCTATTGGGAGTAACTGCCATTGGAATATTTCTCAAAAACAATTTGTGAGTGCTTAACAAAAAGTCATATTTAAGAATCTTGGTGACAATGGATCACAACTGTGTATGAGGTGGCATGTCAGTGTCAAATAACGCGTAAAGCATATGGCTCGATAGTCAAAAAGCAAATAGTAAAACGAACAGTAGTAAAATTATTAAAGACAATAATGCAAATGATAAAACAACAGTGAAATGAAATAAAATAACAATAAAGTAAAAAGGATATTTTACAGGTAGTTGCGACTGTGGCTCACATCTTCCTCTGGTTTTACGTCCAGAAACGGCTTGAACGCCCTCTATGGGTCGATGATAGGCTTCCCATCCAATTTTCTTATAAACTGGCAAACAGGGTCTTTTATAGTCAAATTCCCGAGACTATATTGTGCATGGTCTTTCTGGAATAATGGCCATAACTAGAGAATCGCTCCTTGCACATATCCACTGGGATGCGTTTCAAGAGACAAAAGGATATCATCCAATGACTCCTTATTCAAGCCATCCCTAATGAATTGAATTTTATATTCCCTGTTATCAAATACCATTCCTAAAGAACATCGGTTTTTATTGCAATTCATTCTGGCACACTTATGACAAGCAACAGAAATTCTTCGAGCTCGTCATTTTCTTGCATAGTTTCCTTTCCCACAACCAGGCATGTATGCAATAAATTTTGGAGGTAACTCACCTGCCAATCGTACTTTCGCTTCAATTAACCAACGGATGTCAGCAGGTATGTTATTCCTCATGAGCAGTCGCATGCGTTCGGACCGAGTTTTGTAGATCGTAAGGAGGGCATTCTGAGGGAGTGAAGGGAATCGCTTGTGAAGCTTAGCTAGAATCTCGGTTCTGTCCATTCTTTCACCTCAGAATATCAGTTATTATGGGAAACTGAAGTAACCGACTTGATTGTCACGGAGTACCGTTATCCGCCATTTCACCGAGGTAACAAACTAAAGCACACAAACAGAAAAACAAATTAAAACACAAAAGGAAAATCAAAATCGTCCTCTTATTGAATTTAACTCAAGCTCCAACTGGATGTTGTAAACACCTCGCTCAATATTTCTGAGTTGGCTTTCTAAATCCTTAACATAGGCTACTAACTCTGGTGGTTGTAGAGCCCAAATGCGATGTATTTTACAAGATTGAATCTGGCTTTTGAGATGAGTTTTGATACGTTGAAGTGGTTTAAGCATGTTCAGGAGGAACGATCTTCGTGTGGCACTCATTATTAACAATGATAAAAGAAAAGTTAATGACAAAAGAAACACACTTATGCAAAAATAAATTCAATTAGCAAAAGAATAAAAATAAAGAAAGAAAGAAAAATCAAACCACCGAAAAGAAAAAATCAATTCAAATCTGGTGGGTCACTCAAATTTATTTCGGTGTCTTCTCCATGTGGTTGGTACTCTAGATATGGCTTTAATCTTTGACCATTAACTTTAAATGTGACACCGTTCTTTGGGTCTTTAATTTCAATTGCCCCATGTGGAAAAACAGTATGAACAATAAATGGACCAGACCATCGAGAGCGTAACTTACCTGGGAATAGGTGCAAGCGAGAGTTGAATAAAAGTACTTTTTGACCTGGAGTGAAAGATTTTCTCATAATATGCTTATCATGGAAGACTTTCATTCGTTACTTGTAAATATTGGCATTTTCGTACGCGTCATTACGAATTTCTTCAAGTTCTGCCAATTGTAATCTTCTTTCTGAGCTGGCTTGATGCATGTCAAAATTGAATTTCTTGATAGCCCAATATGCACGATGCTCGAGTTCCACAGGTAGGTGGCAAGCTTTTCCATACACTAGCCTATAGGGTGACATCCCAATCAGTGTCTTGAAAGCCGTTCGATATGCCCATAATGCATCATCAAGTCTTAATGACCAATCTTTTCTGTCCGGCCTCACCGTCTTTTCTAATATGTGCTTTATTTCTCGATTGGAGATCTCCACTTGGCCACTGGTTTGCGGATGATACGGGGTCGCCACTTTATGAGTGATTGAATACTTTGTCAAAAGAGCTTTGAATGCTTTATTGCAAAAGTGGGCACCACCATCACTTATTATCGCTCGAGGGAATCCAAAGCGTGAAACAATGTTACTTTTCAAAACCCCTATCACCACCTTGTGATCATTGGTTCTACATGGAATTGCTTCTACCCATTTCGATACGTAATCAACAGCTACCAATATGTATTGATGGCTAAAAGAAGGGGGAAAGGGTCCCATGAAGTCGATACCCCATACGTCAAAAATCTCAACCACTAAAATTGGATTTAGTGGCACCATGTTCCTTCGTGTAATGCTCCCCATTCGTTGACACCTATCACATGAAGAACAAAAAGTATAAGCGTCTCGAAATATAGTTGGCCAATAGAAACCACATTGTAAAACTTTAGTCGCTGTTTTCTTAGCACTGAAGTGGCCTCCACAAGCTTGTTCATGGCAGAATGAAAGGATATTCTGAATTTCATTTTCTGGGACACATCGTCTGACAATTTGGTCTGCACAATATTTGAACAAATATGGGTCATCCCAAAATAAATTCTTTATTTCTGCAAAGAATTTGGCCTTGTCTTGCTTAGTCCAATGCTCTGGAAGTTTGCCTGTAACAAGATAATTAACTATATCAGCATACCAAGGTAAAACTTCCACACTCATTAATTGTTCATCTGGAAATGACTCATTCAATGTTAGTGGCTCTGTAATTGTGTCAAAATGAAGACGAGAGAGATGGTTCGCCACAACATTTTCTGCGCCTTTCTTATCTTTGAATTCCAAGTCAAATTCCTGCAAATGTAACACCCAACGAATTAGTCTAGCTTTTGCATCTTTCTTCGTGAGAAGATATTTCAGAGCAGCATGATTTGTGAACACAATTATTTTACAACCAATGAGATAAGATCGAAATTTTTCCAATGCAAACACTACTGCTAGCATTTCTTTTTCAGTAGTTGAATAGTTCAACTGTGCATCATTCAATGTCATACTAGCATAATAAATAACATGGGGAATTCGATCAATTCTTTATCCTAATATTGTGTTCAGTGTTAGAAAGTGCATATTTATAAAGGAGAAATCGTTATTTTATATATCAAGTATTGCTAACAACCGTTATTTTTATGTGTTTAAATTTCTTTTACTTTAATTATGTGTGTTTTATTTTAATTAAGTATTTGATATATTTTAGGGGCATCATAGTCATTTCACAATAAACGAGAGATCAAATGGCAAAACGGACATCATTTTTGAACTCAGGACGGTCGAAAACCTTAGAAGGAGTATACAAGGAAAAATGACACTGTTCACACGTACGGTACTATTCACATATACGGGTACTGTTGGCGTTACTGTGCAAATAGTGGCTGTTGACTGTACTGTATAAATAGTGGCGGTTGACTGTACTGTGCAAATAGTGGCGGTTGACTGTACTGTGCAAATAGTGGCTGATGACGTGGCGAAATCCTGAGCGTCCAAACTGTTTTTAATCCGATGGCCATGATTTACTCGATGTAACTATAAAAAGGGGGCCTCCCCCCCTAATTTAGCACCTCTGAATCCATTTTTGGGGTTCATTTTCTGTAATTCTCTCTCTATCTTGTATTTTCTTCGTATTTTAATAAATTCCTATTTTGCCCCTAGTTCAACTATGAGTGGCTAATTTTCTTTCAAGCTTGGGTTGAAGGTAAAGTCTCAACATGTGTCATGGGCTTGATTTGGTAAATTTATTTTCTCTTCCCCTCTAGTTTTTGTGGATGTTTTGACTTCTCGTCGACAAATAATACTAATCTTGTCAAGTACTGCCCTGGTTTCACCGGCTCCCTAGTATAAGGTTATTATTATTTGGCACGATAAGCCCTTAATACCATATTTATTAGAGCGTGGTTCATGAGGTGTGGATTTCCCTCTCATGATTTAATTGATATTAATATGGAATATTTAGCCCATGATGCATGTTGATACGGATCCAGATATCCAAGTACGTCATTTAATAGATTTACACTTCAATTTATTTCTGCCATTTTATTTCCAATTTCAGAATTTAATCTTGCCATTTTAATTTAAGTTTTAGCATATTTCAAATCATTTCCACCATAAATCCAACCATCCATTTACAGAATTAATTCTATAAATAATTAAAATCCACCTCCTCGTGGGATCGACACTCGCACCATTAAGCTATACTACAACAGATTCGTGCGCTTGCGAGTTCAATAAAATTTGCACAAAAAGTTTTTGGCGCCGTTGCCGGGGAGGTAAGTAATTTTAATTCATAGAATTAATTTTTGTGAATATTTCCATTTAATTTTCTTTTGTATTTTTTTTTAAAAAAAAAAGTGAATCTACACTTAGAGGTTAGTATTTCTTTTCTTTTTCTCTACTTTAAATTATGTAATTTAATTTTCAAGTTAATTTTTATTTCTTCTTTTTCATTTTTATTTATCTTATTAATTTATTTTTAGTTAGTTTATTTCACGTATTTGTTCTTGTGTTTTTATAGTAAGTTTGTAATAGCGCAACAAGGTTAGTATCGTAATTTCTCCTTCTTCTTTATTTGTTTTGCTCTTCTTTTTATTTTTATTTTATTTGTTTTGTTTTCCATTTATTCTTGTATTTCTTGTATGCATGGTCGTAGGTCATTATTACCCAATCTTGAACCTATAGACCTTGAATTAGAGAAAACACTTCGCACACACAAAAACATTAAAAACAAAATGGATTTACAAGCACCACAGGAAAGGCCATTTAAGGACTACTTTAGTCCCTTAGCTAATTTGAGCACATCATGCATACGGTACCCAAATGTAGCTGCTAGGAGTTTTGAATTAAAACCTAGTGTGATAAATTGTCTCCCCACGTTCTATGGCCTAGAAAATGAGGACCCATACAATCATTTGAATGATTTTCATGCAATTTGTCAAACATTTAAATATGAGAATTTTTCAGATGATGATGTAAAACTTAGATTATTCCCATTTTCTTTAAAGGATAGAGCTCGTTCATGGCTTAATACATTACCTGCTAATAGTATTGCATCATGGGAACAAATGGTCACAAAATTTTTAAATAAATATTTCCCAGTTCATAAAACAAATGCTATTCGCAGGGAAATCTCGGAGTTTACCCAGAGAGATGACGAACAGTTTTTCGAAACATGGGAGCGATTCAATGGGCTACTCTTGAAGTGTCCACATCATGGGTACGAGAAATGGCACCAATGCCAATATTTTTTGGAGGGCTTATTACCGAATGTGCAAGAATGGCTAATGGCAACAAGTGGAGGAGAGCTAATGTCAAAAAGTGCATCAGAGATTTGGGAATTCTTCCAGCGACAAGCGGATAATTCCCAACAACGGAGTCGATCACTCAGGAATACTCGAAGAGTTAAGGGAGTAAATGTGGTTCAAATTGGCGAATCTAGTTCAGAAATCACAGAAGTCAAAGCAATAGTTGAAGGTCTCTCTCGACAAATAGCATCGTTATCGACTGCTAAATCAATAGAGCCACATGCCTTAACTCATATCCAGATCAAGCCAATACCATAGGAGTAATGAAAAAACCATCAAATTACAACCCATACTCCAACACATATAACCCTGGATGGAGAGACCACCCCAATTTTTCATGGTCTCAAGGATTCCAACAAAATGGACCAGCAGCTCCAGCTCCACCAATGCAACCAATTGCTCAAAATCCTCAAGCCTCTCATCCCCCATTCAGACCATTCCATCAGAACCAAAACTACCCTCAACCCAGACCATGGGAGGATGCATTTCAGAATTTCAAGAATGTTACTCACTCCATGATTGAGCAACAGAACCGCACCATTGATGGACTACGCAATGAATTGAGAGCTGGTTTCAACTCACAAGCTCAATCAATTTCAAGCCTTGAGAAGATGGTGGGACAACTTGCTTCTTCAGTTCAGACCTTGGCAATGACTGTTGAGAAAGGTAAATTTCCAAGTCAACCAGTGCCTAACCCTAAAGGAGTGCATGAAGCAAGTAGCAGTTCACCACAGCAGCATGGAGAGGTAAAAGCTGTCATGACCTTGCGGAAAGGAAAAGAAGTCGACAATAAAGTGGAAATGCCAGTGACAAAAGACAATCAAATTGTACCTGTGAACGTTGAGGACTCATCACCAGAGGAAAACGAAGACACCAACCCACGAGAATATGTTCCAAAAGCTCCATTTCCTCAGAGGTTAGTGAAAGGAAAGAAAGGAAAATCTACAGGTGAGATTCTCGAAATTTTCAAACAGGTAAGTGTTAACATCCCATTACTTGATGCTATAAAGCAAGTTCCATCTTATGCCAAGTTTCTTAAAGATCTGTGTACTAAAAAGAGAAATATGCATGTTCAAAAGAAGGCATTTTTAACAGAAAACGTTAGTTCTATACTCCAACATAAAATTCCTTTAAAATGCAAAGATCCAGGTTCCCCCACTATCTCATGTAGTATAGGGAACCACACAGTTGAGAATGCTTTGTTGGATTTAGGAGCTAGTGTAAATTTGTTGCCTTATTCAGTTTTTGTGAAACTTGGACTGGGAGAATTACACCCAACTCCAGTGGTGTTACAACTTGCAGATCGGTCCACGAAAATACCTCGTGGTATTATGGAGGACGTGCTTATCCAGGTAGACAAGTTTTATTTTCCTGTTGACTTCATTGTAATTGACACTCAACCAACACAGGATTCAAGAAAGCACATCCCCATTATCCTAGGCCGACCTTTCTTGGCAACTGCGGATGCTCATATTCAATGCAGAACTGGAAATATGCAGTTGTCCTTCGGCAACATGACTATGGAGCTGAACATCTTCAATATTGTCAAACAACCTCACAACACAGATGATGGAATTGTTGATGTGGACTTAATTGAAGCATTAGTTGATAACTCTTTTGTTTCAAACCTTAGTGATGATCCTTTACAAACATGTTTAACTCACTTTGGTTTGAATTTTGATATTGACAGATCGGTCGATGAGGTCAACGCCTTACTTGACTCAGCACCATCCATGGACACTAATAAATGGAAGTCAAGAGTTGAACAACTAGCACAATCAGAGAAGAAACTCATCCCATCATCAGAATCACCACCAAAACTTGAGCATCGTGCATATTGGGCTATCAAGAAACTCAATTTTGACATGCATCAAGCCAGCTCAGAAAGAAGATTACAACTGGCAGAACTTGAAAAAATTCGCAATGAAGCGTACGAAAATGCCAAAATTTACAAGCAACAAATGAAAGTCTTCCATGACAAGAATATTATGAAAAAATCTTTCACTCCAGGTCAGAAAGTGCTTTTATTCAACTCTCGCTTGCACCTATTCCCAGGTAAAGTAAGCTCTCGATGGTCTGGCCCATTTATTGTTCACACTGTTTTTCCACATGGGGCAATTGAAATTAAGAACCCAAAGAACGGTGTCACATTTAAAGTTAATGGTCAAAGATTAAAGGCATATTTAGAGTACCAACCACATAGAGAAGACACCGAAATAAATTTGAGTGACCCACCAGATTAGAATTGATTGAATTTTTCTTTTCGGTGATTTGATTTTTCTTTCTTTATTTCTTTTTATTCTTTTGCTACTTGAATTTATTTTTACATAAGTGTGTTTGTTTTATCATTAAGTTTTCTCTTATCATTGTTAATCATGAGTCTTCTACTTAGACCGTTCCTCCTGAACATTCTTAAACCACTTCAATGTGTTAAAACTCATCTCAAAAGATAGATTCAATCTTGTAAAACACATCGTATTTGGGCTCTACAACCACCAGAGTTAGTAGCCTATGTTGAGGGTTTAGAACGTCAACTCAGAGACATTGAGACAAGTGTTTACGAAATCCAGTTGGAACTTGAGGTAAATTCAATAAGAGGACGATTTTGATTTTCTTTGTGTGTTTTAATTTGTTTTTGTGTTTGTGTGCTTTAGTTTGTTACCCCGGTGAAATGGCGGATAACGGTACTCCGTGACAATCAAGTCGGTTACTTCAGTTTCCCATAATAACTGATATTCTGAGGTGAAAGAATGGACAGAACCGAGATTCTAGCGAAGCTTCACAAGCGATTCCCTTCACTCCTTCAGAATGCCCTCCTTACGATCTACAAAACTCGGTCCGAACGCATGCGACTGCTCATGAGGAATAACATACCTGCTGACATCCGTTAGTTAATTGAAGCAAAAGTACGATTGGCAGGTGAGTTACCTCCAAAATTTATTGCATACATGCCTGGTTGTGGGAAAGGAAACTATGCAAGAAAACGACGAGCTCGAAGAATTTCTGTTGCTTGTCATAAGTGTGCCAGAATGAATTGCAATAAAAACCGATGTTCTTTAGGAATGGTATCTGATAACAGGGAAGATAAAATTCAATTCATTAGGGATGGCTTGAATAAGGAGTCATTGGATGATATCCTTTTGTCTCTTGAAACGCATCCCAGTGGATATGTGCAAGGAGCGATTCTCCAGTTATGGCCATTATTCCAGAAAGAACATGCACGATATAGTCTCGGGAATCTGACTATAAAAGACCCTGTTTGCCAGTTTATAAGAAAATTGGATGGGAAGCCTATCCTCGACCCATAGAGGGCGTTCAAGCCGTTTCTGGACGTAAAACCAGAGGAAGATGTGAGCCACAGTCGCAACTACCTGTAAATATCCTTTTACTTTACTGTTATTTTATTTTATTTCACTGTTGCTTTATCAGTGCATTATTGTCTTTAATAATTTTCTTACTGTTTGTTTTTACTGTTTTCTTTTTTACTATCGAGCCATGTGCTTTACGCGTTTTTGACATTGACCCGCCACCTCATACACAGTTGTGATCCATTGTCACCAAGAATCTTAAATATGACTTTTTGTTAAGCACTCACAAATTGTTTTTGAGAAATATCCCAATGGCAGCTACTCCCAATAGACAATTCAAGAACATTTGTGTGCTTTCTGGATTTACCTATGGCAAACATAAAGAGTTCGTTGATGTAGCCATAGATCTTGGTCGAAACATAGCAGAGAGAAAATTACACTTAGTGTATGGAGGAGGTAACCGAGGGTTATCAAAATTGGTCTCAGAAGCTGCTCTTGTCAGAGGAAGCAAAGTGTTAGGCATCATCCCTAGAGTCCTAAAACCTTTGGGCAGTGTGTCTGACTCCACGACTGGAGAAGAATTAGTCGTCTCAGGTATGCAAGAACGGATAACTGAAATGCTCGATCATGCTGATGCTTTTATTTTCCTGCCAGGAGATCTTGCAACACTAGAGGCACTTATCACACTAGCATCTTGGGCCCAACTGCACATTCACCAGAAACCCATCGGTTTGTTAAATGTCAATAATTTTTATGATGGCTTTATCGCATTTCTTAACCATGCAATAAAAAACTACTTTATTCCTTCCAGTGCGAAAAAACTTTTTATTTGTGCTCACACTGCTAATGAGCTACTTGACATGTTACAAGCTTATAAACCAGAGCCAGACCCCTGGAGCTTTGTGTTGGAGCGTTCAAATGATGATGGTAACAATAGCCGCAGTAAGAAGTACAAATTAGATTTAACTCTTCGCCTGTAAATATTTTCTTCTGTGTTGCACCAACCAGGTGATGTCTTCTAAACTCTACTTCTTTTCTTTACAACATTGAGGACAATGTTTCGTTCTGGTTGGGGGGAGGGAATAATGGACAATTGTGGAATCTTGGTTAAGTTTTTACTAATTTTTTGTTGTAGAAACTAACTGTTGCTAACTTTTTGTGTTGAAGATGGCTGAATATAGAGTGTAGTGACTCTAGAAACGCATCTTCATCGTTTGAAAAAAAATAAAAAAATAAAAAAAATTTAAAAACAAAAAATTTTAAATATTTTCTTTTTCTTTTTGTTATGTTTTGATGTTCATTTTTCTTTTTCTTTTTTAATTTCTCCTTTATAAATATACATTTTCAAACAAAAATTTTTTGAGTCAAAGATGACTGAATATAGAGTGTAGTGCCTCTAGAAACGCATCTTCTTAAAAAAAAATTCATTTTCTATCATTTTCTAATTAATTTTTCTGCATCATTTTCACATTTCTGCATGCATATTTTCTTTTTACGTTTAGAATAGGTTGGGGGGTAGGGTGTTGTTTAAAAAAAATAAATAAAAATTTTGATTTGTTTTAACATTGGATAACATGATGATTTCAAATTTTAGTATTTGTATTATCTTTAGTCTGAAGTGATGTTACACTATGTTTGCTACTCTACATGTTGATGTCGGAGACAAAAATGAGTTGCTTGAAGAAATGAACATGTCATAATAAATACCAAGTGAGTTTTTGAGCCTATTATTTTTTTTGGAGAGTAACCCTTTTGCCCATTCTTTATATAGCTTAGCAGTTTATTATTGTACACGATCTCTAGATTGCTTTTGAGTTAACCTTAAAAAAAACGAAAAAAAATTAAAAAAAATTAAAAAAAAAGAGTGTGTTGTTACATTTGGAAGCCCATTTAATTAGTAGATATGGAAGATTATTTAGAGTCCTAAAAGATGATGGAAAGGCCTTCTTTGATCCGTTTGAGCCTTTGTAGCCATCCCTTTTATAAATATCCATAGTTAGCCCTTTTGAGCTTTTAAAAATAAAAAAATAAAAAAATAAAACTTTTCTTTCTCAACTTATTATCTTGACCCACTCCGATTTGGAGTATTACCCAATATCTTACAAGATCCATCACCTTTTTATGTTTGAGAAAACTGTAAATAAATATTTTGTATATTAAAGTTATGCCTAGTTCAAAAAAAAAAGAAAAAAGAAAGAAAGAAACAATAATTGTTGCTTCAAAAAAATAATAATAATAGGTGAAATCCACCTTGCAACTTTCAAAAAAAAAAATTCTATGCATTTTTCTCAAACTGAAGTAGAAGCTAGTTATATGGGCTAAAAAGATGTAGTGATGCATAAAAAAAAATAATAATAATAATAAATAAAATGGGTTGACTAGCATTTTTATTTGACTGGAGATCATATTATTTCTAAGTTAAGGGCATATTTCTTTTTGGTGAGAGCATGTGAGACCACTTCTTATTATTTTCTCTCAATTACCATTCATTGGAGTGACTATTTTTATTTGGGTTTAATTTCTTTGTGAGAGTGTCACTACTTCCATTGAGATTTTGGGGTTTAACATGTCATTCTTAAAGGTAGCTACAACAAAGTCTACTGGGCTGATTCATGTGGATGGTTGATGTGGGTGTGATGTTTCTTTAAACTTGAGATAATGTTTATACTTTTATTTGATTGTTATCATTAATCTGATTGAATAAAAAGAGGTTTAAAAAAAATCATTTTTTGAATTTTTGTTTTCGCTTTATACTGCTCCTACTGCATAATCAGATGCATCACACATGAGCTCAAATGGTAAGCTCCAGTTTGGGGGCTGAATGATGGGTGATGTTGTCAACAATTGCTTTAGTTTTTCAAAAGCCACAAGACATGAATCATTAAAGATAAAAGGTGCATCCTTAGCAAGTAAATTGCATAAGGGTCTAGAAACTTTGCTAAAATCTTTAATGAAACGTCTGTAAAAACCAGCATGTCCAAGGAAAGATCTTACTTCTCTGACTGTTTTGGGTGGAGGAAGATTGGAAATGAGATCCACCTTGGCTTTGTCAACCTCAATACCTTTGCTCGAAATGATGTGACCGAGAATAATACCTTGTGTTACCATAAAATGGCACTTCTCCCAATTTAAGACCAAGTTCTTTTCGATACATCTCTGCAGAACTAGTGTTAGATGACGTAAACATTGATCAAATGAATCACCAAAGACAGAAAAGTCATCCATAAAGACCTCAAGGAATCGTTCAACCATATTAGAAAAAATGCTTAACATGCATCGTTGAAATGTAGCAGGTGCATTACATAATCCAAATGGCATTCTCCTATATGCAAAAGTGCCAAAAGGGCAAGTGAAAGTGGTCTTCTCTTGATCTTTTGGTGCTATGGGAATCTAATTATATCCTGAGTAGCCATCTAGAAAGCAATAAAATTCGTGACCTGCTAACCTATCAAGCATTTGATCGATGAATGGTAAAGGAAAATGGTCTTTACGTGTGACAGAATTTAACTTCCTATAATCAATGCATACACGCCATCTTGTAGTTACTCTAGTTGGTATCAATTCATTATCGGCATTCGTAACTACAGTGACTCCTGACTTTTTGGGGACAACTTGTACAGGACTGACCCATGAACTATCAGAAATTGGGTAAATGATATATGCATCTAATAGCTTAAGGACTTCTGTTCTAACAACTTCTTTCATATTAAGATTCAACCGACGTTGCATTTCCCTAGTAGATTTAACATTTTCATCAAGGTGAATGTAATGCATGCAGTCTACTGGATTCATACCTTTTATGTCCGCTATGGTCCATCCTAATGCTCTTTTGTGCTCTTTTAAAACATCCAACAACTTACTTTTTTGTTCATCATTGAGGGATGATGAGATAATTACCGGCAGAGTACTTTCGTCCCCCAGGAATGCATATTCCAAAGTGTTGGGCAATGGTTTGAGCTCCAGTTTCGGTGGTGATTTTGATGATGGAATGAGTTTCTTCTCTGATGGCGCTAGTTGTTCAACTCTTGGCTTCCATTTATTAGTGTCCATGGATGGTACTGAGTCAAGTAGGGCATTGACCTCATCGACCGATCTGTCAATATCAAAATTCAAACCAAAGTGAGTTAAACATGTTTGTAAAGGATCATCACTAATGTTTGAAACAAAAGTATCATCAACTAGTGCTTCAATTAAATCCACATCAACAATTCCATCATCTGCGTTGTGAGGTTGTTTGGCAATGTTGAAGATGTTCAGCTCCATAGTCATGTTGCCGAAGGACAACTGCATATTTCCAGTTCTGCATTGAATATGAGCATCCGCAGTTGCCAAGAAAGGTCGGCCTAGAATAATGGGAATGTACTTCCTTGACTCCTGTATTGGTTGAGTGTCAATTACAATGAAATCAACAGGAAAATAAAACTTGTCTACCTGGATAAGCACGTCCTCCACAATACCACGAGGTATTTTTGTGGACCGATCTGCGAGTTGTAACACCACTGGAGTTGGATGTAATTCTCCAAGTCCAAGTTTCATGAAAACAGAATAAGGCAACAAATTTACACTAGCTCCTAAATCCAACAAAGTATTCTCAATTGTGTGGTTCCCTATACTACATGAGATAGTGGGGGAACCTGGATCTTTGCATTTTAAATGAATTTTATGTTGGAGTATAGAACTAACGTTTTCTGTTAAAAATGCCTTCTTTTGAACATGCATATTTCTCTTTTTAGTACACAGATCTTTAAGAAACTTGGCATAAGATGGAACTTGTTTAATAGCATCAAGTAGTGGGATGTTAACACTTACCTGTTTGAAAATTTCGAGAATCTCACCTGTAGATTTTCCTTTCTTTCCTTTCGCTAACCTCTGAGGAAATGGAGCTTTTGGAACATATTCTCGTGGGTTGGTGTCTTCTTTTTCCTCTGGTGATGATTCCTCAAGATTTACAGGTACAATTTGATTGTCTTTTGTCACTGGCATTTCCACTTTATTGTCGACTTTTTTTCCTTTCCGCAAGGTCATGATGGTTTTGACCTCTCCATACTGCTGTGGTGAACTAGTACTTGCTTCATGCACTCCTTTAGGATTAGGCACTGGTTGACTTGAAAATTTACCGTTCTCAACGGTCATTGCCAAGGTCTGAACTGAAGAAGCAAGTTGTCCGACCATTTTCTCAAGCCTTAAAATTGATTGAGCTTGTGAGTTGAAGCCCGCTCTCAACTCATTTCGTAGTCCATCAATGGTGCGGTTCTGTTGCTCAATCATGGAGTGAGTAACATTCCTGAAATTCTGAAATGCATCCTCCCATGGTCTGGGTTGAGAGTAGTTCTGGTTCTGATTGAATGGTCTGAATGGGGGATGAGAGGCTTGAGGATTTTGAGCAATTGGTTGCATTGGTGGAGCTGGAGCTGCTGGTTCATTTTGTTCGAATCCTTGAGACCATGAAAAATTGGGGTGGTCTCTCCATCCAGGGTTATATGTGTTGGAGTATGGGTTGTAATTTGATGGTTTTTTCATTACTCCTATGGTATTGGCTTGATCTAGATATGAGTCAAGGTCATGTGGCTCTATTGATTTAGCAGTCGATAACGATGCTATTTGTCGAGAGAGACCTTCAACTATTGCTTTGACTTCTGTGATTTCTGAACTAGATTCGCCAATTTGAACCTCATTTACTCCCTTAACCCTTCGAGTATTCCTGAGTGATCGACTCCGTTGTTGGGAATTATCCGCTTGTCGCTGGAAGAATTCTCAAATCTCTGATGCACTTTTGGACATTAGCTCTCCTCCACTTGTTGCCATTAGTCATTCTTGCACATTTGGTAATAATCCCTCCAAGAAGTATTGGCATTGGTGCCATTTCTCGTACCCATGATGTGGACACTTCAAGAGTAGCCCATTGAATCGCTCCCATGTTTCGAAAAACTGCTCGTCATCTCTCTGGGTAAACTCCGAGATTTCCCTGCGAATAGCATTTGTTTTATGAACTGGGAAATATTTATTTAAAAATTTTGTAACCATTTGTTCCCATGATGCAATACTATTAGCAGGTAATGTATTAAGTCATGAACGAGCTCTATCCTTCAAAGAAAATGGGAATAATCTAAGTTTTACATCATCATCTGAAAAATTCTCATATTTAAATGTTTGACAAATTGCATGAAAATCATTCAAATGATTGTATGGGTCCTCATTTTCTAGGCCATAGAACGTGGGGAGACAATTTAGCACACTAGGTTTTAATTCAAAACTCCTAGCAGCTACATTTGGGTACCGTATGCATGATGTGCTCAAATTAGCTAAGAGACTAAAGTAGTCCTTAAATGGCCTCTCCTGTAGTGCTTGTAAATCCATTTTGTTTTTAATGTTTTTGTGTGTGCGAAGTGTTTTCTCTAATTCAAGGTCTATAGGTTCAAGATTGGGTAATAATGACCTACGACCATGCATGCAAGAAATACAAGAATAAATGGAAAACAAAACAAATAAAATAAAAATAAAAATAAAAGCAAAATAAATAAAAATAAAGAAGAAGGAGAAATTACGATACTAACCTTGTTGCGCTATTACAAACTTACTATAAAAACACGAGAACAAATACGTGAAATAAACTAACTAAAAATAAATTAATAAGATAAATAAAAATGACAAAGAAGAAATAAAAATTAACTTGAAAATTAAATTGCAGAATTTAAAATAGAGAAAAAGAAAAGAAATACTAACCTCTAAGTGTAGATTCACTTTTTTTTAAAAAAAAAATACAAAAGAAAATTAAATGGAAATATTCACAAAAATTAATTCTATGAATTAAAATTACTTACCTCCCCGGCAACGGCGCCAAAAACTTGTTGTGCAAATTTTATTGAACTCGCAAGCGCACGAATCTGTTGTAGTATAGATTAATGGTGCGAGTGTCGATCCCATGAGGAGGTGGATTTTAATTATTTATAGAATTAATTTAGTGAATGGGTGATTGGATTTAAGTTGGAAAATGATTTTAGACTATGCTAAAACTTAAATTAAAATAACAAGAATAAATTCTTGAATTGGAATTTAAATGGCAATAATAAATTGAAGATAAATCTATTGAGATGACGTACTTGGGTATCTGGATCCGTATCAACATGCATCATGGGCTAAATATTCCTTATTAATACCAATTAAATCATGAGAGGGGAATCCACACCTCATGAACCACGCTCTAATAAATATGGTGCTAAGGGCTTATCGTGCTAAATAATAATAATCTTATACTAGGGTGCCGGTGAAACCAGGGCAGTACTAGACAAGATTAGTAATATTTGTCGACGAGAAGTCAAAACATCCACAAAAACTAGAGGGGAAGAGAAAATAAATTTACCAAATCAAGCTCATGACACATGTTGAGACTTCACCTTCAACCCAAGCTTGAAAGAAAATTAGCCACTCATAGTTGAACTATGGGCAAAATGGGAATTTATTAAAATACGTAGAAAATACAAGATAGAGAGAGAATTACAGAAAATGAACCCTAAAAATGGATTCAAAGGTGCCAAATTAGGGGGGAAAGCCCCCTTTTTATAGTTACATCGAGTAAATCATGGCCATCGAATTAAAAACAGTTTGGACGCTCAGGATTTCGCCACGTCATCAGCCACTATTTGCACAGTACAGTCAACCGCCACTATTTGCACAATACAATCAACAGCCACTATTTGCACAGTAATGACAACAGTACCCGTACATGTGAATAGTACCGTATATGTGAACAGTGTCATTTTTCCTTTTATACTCCTCCTAAGGTTTTCGACCATCCTGAGTTCAAAAACGATGTCCGTTTTGCCATTTGATCTCTCATTTATTATGAAATGACTATGATGCCCTTAAAATACATAAAATATTTAATTAAAATAAAACACACATAATTAAAGTATAAGAAACTTAAACACATAAAAGTAACGGTTGTTAGCAATACTTGATATGTAAAATAACGATTTCTCCTTTATAAATATGCACTTTCTAACACTCAACATTTAGGCCCACTACCCAAAACCCCAATACACCCAATCTCTCACTCACTAGACTCTTAAGAGCTTTATAATTTTAAGCTCTTAAAACTTTCTCTTTCTCCTTCTTATTTTCTCTTGATAGAATTGGATGTAAATTGAGTTAGGGAGCACTCCCTTTTATAGCCAAAAATGGCTATTAAAATAATATATATTTTTTCATTTTTCTTTGGGCGGCACCTATTTTTCTTCTTCTTTGTCAAAGTTTCAAAGCCCTGTGCTTCTTTCTTCTTTCAAACTTGCTGCCAAATTCTTCATTCTTCTTTGTGCAGCTACCAAAGTCTTCTAGATGCACAGCTTCTAGATGCTGCAGCCAAAGTGTTGTCACATTTTGAACAGCAACTTCCACCACGGCATTTGTGTCGAGATCATCAGATAAGGCAGAAAAACAGGAGGCAGTACTAAAGTTATTCTGCTGATTCCTCTCTAAATCAGAAATGTTCTCCTTGTCCACTACTACTTAGTTCTCCCTTTCCGTGTCACACCAAATTTCTCCTAACTGTTATTTGCCATAACTGGAGCACCATCCTTATCAACTGCCACATTAATCAGAGGAATACTCTTAGAGTTACCATCGTTAGCCCTATTCAGATTTTGTTTGTCAGGGCAAGCGATGCTATTGTGGCCATATTTACCACATTGGTAACAGATAACTAGCAAACCTTCGTATTCAACCTTTTGGACCTTTCCATCCAAATTAAACTAAGACACCAAAGGTTGAGACAAAGAAATGCAGACAGCAATCCTAGCAAACTTTCCTCTCTCCCATAATTCGGTATGATAATCAATATTGATAACAGTACCCACTAGTTGTCCAACCTTTCGTAGTATACGCTTGTTGTATAGATGAAAAGCCATAGCAGGTCAACGAATCCAGAAAATTGCCGAATCGACATTAGTAATAGTCTTGTCAAACTGTGGAGTCCAAGGTTGTACTGTTAAATAGTGCCCAAAGATTATCTATGGCCCCCCAGTTAGTGCATAGACAACATCCTTCGGTGAGTGGAGGCAAACTAAAAAATAATTGTTTTCAAGGTCAATTGCTGAAAAATCTTGTATCATATGCCACATTACCTTTAGCCGATTACATAGAACCTTGTATCCAATGCTTCTCCCCAACAACTTCACTACCACAGAGTTCAGCCAAGGTTTAGTCAGTTTATCATGAATTCGTTTAGAGAATTGGATAGTTGGCATGGTACCATCATCTTTTACTGTCACATCTCCAAGTTCAAAATCTCATTCTTCTTTCATCTCGGTATCAGCAAAATTTATGTCTTGGCGAAGGGCCACAAGCGCATCCTTGAAGGATATCGGCAGTGGGTTATCCTCGTTGATGCCATGGCTGTGAAAACGAGCCTTTTTGGTGGACCAATCCTCAGGCAGTGGCAGTGGAATCATTTTCAGCAAGTTACGATTTTCATGGAGTTCAGAGTTTTCGGAGTTCTACGATTTTTTTCGATTAACAAGATTTTTACTAGGATGGACTAAAAATGTTTTCAAAGCCAATTTTAATAGATCTCGAATGACCAATTTTATCTTCAAAGTATTATTTGTGTTCTTTTTTCATCTCTTATTTGGACAATAAAGATAAGACGAGTGCTAAGTTACGTTAACTTAGGGGGCTCCTAAAGATAAACATATAACTTTATGGGTGAAAGCATAAGCTTACTAGCTTTAGATTTAGACAACTGGTCGAGGATCGTGAGTAGTACAGAATAGTTGTAATTATACATGACACATGATGAGCATAATTAATATACATACTTTACCCTTAATTGTATAATTATTAGTTATTTTTAATTAATTAAATTATTTTATTAAATAGGGAATTAATTGGAGATTATGAATAAAAAAGGACATAAGGGAGCTAAATTTTGGAAGTGTTAATTAATTGATTTCAGAAGCAATTAGACATACATGCATGTGGCAGTGAAGCCGAGGAAACCGAAGCTAGTAAATTAATTGATCTAGCACATGAAGAAGAATTTAAGCATAACATTGGCTTTAGCTTAGTTAAGTTACATGTGAGTAATATTTGGAAAGCAGTTTAAAGGGATCCACACTTGGCTTTCATAATTGGAAAAGGAATCCTAAAACAATTCTAAGGGTGATCACATGTGAGAGTTAAAGCAAATAAAAGGGCAAGCCTTTTGGCTTTAGGATTTAAGAGGTGGGGCCCATTTCAAAGATTATAAAAGGGAGTTTTGGCTTTTGGAGAAGAAGGCAGCCGCTGGACGGAAACAGAAGGGTGCAGACGCAAGGTTGGGAGAGAGTATTCGACAGCAACAACAATTCGGCTTCCATGGCTGATTTTATTTTTTATGTTGCTCTCAATTCAAGTATATCTAGCTAATTTTTTTATACTGAGGTTAATAATGAAACCCTATTCAATGAAATAATTATCTTTTTATTTAATTAATTCCCTATACATGTTCTTTGATTATTATCGTTTTTATTTCACATGATTAATTGGATGTTAATAAAATCTTTTCATCAATTCTGGCATGCATTATTGATTGTTAGGATTAATATTCGATTAAATCTATGCTTGGATTTATAAAGTTAATACATGATTATTTTTGATTCTATGTCTTTCATTACATTGTTTACATGAAGTACTTAGGAAAATTTGACTCTTTGTTATTCAATATGTTTACATGAGATTCTTAGATGTTATACTATTAAGTAGAAAAAGAACCTACACAAGATTAATTTTATTTGAGCTTAATTGTTATATCCATGAAATGACATAGACTGATTTCGAGTTATCACTGTAAAATTAAGGATTAATTAATAATTAAATAATTACTAATTGAATAGTGGTGGATTTTGAAACCTTATAATTCTTATCTTATTGAATTCTCATTTATTTTAATTACTTCTTTAGTTTAATTAGTTTAATTTCCCTTAAAATCTTAATTTTCTCAACTAGGTTAGGATTAATATTAATTTTGGATCTAAATTAGACTTTTCAATTTATAACAATCCTTATGGAATCAATCTCGTTACCACTATTTTATTTCTAAATTTATGCGTTTGCGAGTATATTAAAATTTTTACAACAACACATCGTACCTCCTGGGGTACAAGAAAGAATCTTGTACTTATGTATTCCAATGAAATGAGATCAGCAGTATTATGCGCATTTTTATCTCTTGTTTCCGCTTTATCACTTGTTTCTTTAAAGTAATAACCAACTTTCTGACGGAGCAACTTTAGTCATTACTCATTCAGAAGGAGGCGGGTCATTTTAGCTCCTGTTTTTGCTTCTTAATATGTGAAAATTATTTAAGCTTCAAAGCCACAATGAACTGCTTGACTAACAATTTTGTATTATTTACAAGGATGCTAGGAGATTGTTGCAGATGCCACAAAAAAGGATGAACAAAAGCCTCCACAGCTTATGAGCAAACTGCTTATAGTGTCATATATACATGAATGAAGACAGTTACCATCACAAGAATTTTTAACATCAGAATTTTTTTTTTCAGTTTTTACTCTGAGAATAAAACCAAATTCAATTCATAGAAGAAAATAAATACATCAGTTGTGAAGGGTATGAGCCCATCCATACAACAGTTTCGCATTTGTAGTAACTAAAGAGAGGGAAATAACATTACAAGATCTATGAGCATATTGGACACCAACATGACCAAAGCCCTTCACAAAGTTACTGAATTTATGAGATAAAACAGAAGATTTTGGATCTGCTGCCCTGCCTTTTGTTTACAAAATTAACCACCTCCTGAGAGCCTGATTCAACAGGCAATAATGCCAGGTAACCACCTCTTGGGAGCCTGATTCAGCAAGCAATAATGCTAAGCTTGCATACCCCACTCCACCGCTTCTGCCTCCACAAAAGATACATCTCCATAAAACTTTGAAGGATTAATTGCAGCTGCAATTACATTCTCAGTTTCATCTCGATAACAGCTCCCAGCCCCGGGACTTATTATCTGCATTAGCAGCTGCATCTACATTTACCTTAAAATAGCCTCTGTGTTGGGGACTCCAGGTCTGCTGATTTGCAACAGTCAAAGATGCTGGTAATTGAGTTCTTTGGATCTTCCCTTAGGCCTATCAAGTCTGATCAGCCACTAATGTTTTCAAAAAGCATTCCCATTTGACAAGCTGAACTTCTCCAAAACTTGACCGTACTCTCACATGTAGATATTACATATGATAGAGAGTAACTTGTGCAACCAAATGCCACAAACAACCACTCTCAGGGATTAAAAAGTTTGTAATACAATACACTATGAATGAAGCAATATTACATTAATAATAATATAATATGCTCCTGGAGGATTTGATTATTCTTGACGTATGCTACTGAAGTACTATTAATACTGAAAGAATATCGTCACCTTTGCAATGAAGGTTTCAGAGTCCATGTCATTGCCATCTTCCAAGTAAACTCCTTCATCTGACTTTGATGAGAGGAAGTCAGAAGTGGTCTGGCCAGATTCATTAGGAGAGTCTTTATTCTGAAAATCCCTCTGTGAATTGAACTGGTCATCTACCTGCTCACTGTCAAATTCAGAATTCAATAAACCATTACCGCAACTAGAACCATTAGAATATGACAATTCCTGTTCTGGATAAACTGGTGACTGCAGTGCCAAGACACAGGCTTCATTCAGCCCATTATAGCCATCTCCCTGTGGATTGAATTCTGCAAATTTTCGAGTTTCTGCCTCAACAGAATTGTCGACAATATTTTCTGCAACATGATCTCTAGAATCAGAAATCGAATGGTCTGTTGCTTGAACTTCAGAGGCCAAAACAGTATTTTCTGCAACCCGAGTCCTATTAGAAACCAAATCTTCTTTTTCTTCAACATGATTTCTAGTAGTATCTTCTGCAATATGACTTCTTTTAGTAGTCAAATTTTGACAAGATTGATCACCATCATTAGTGGAAACACCAAGCTTCTCATCCCGTTTTCTTTTAGTGGAAACAACACCAAGCATCTTCTTCTCCTGTTTTCTTTCAAGGCGACACACAACAAAGTCCTTCTGCAATAAAATACAGAGAGTATTTTACAATTATTTTTCATGAAAATAAACAGATTATTTTACAATACCTATGCAATTCTAAAACAGTAGCTAATACCTTTATAATCAGGGTCATCTTCAACAGCTATTTCGTGCATAACCCACTCAGTCTTAACTTTCTTGGAAGCAGAATCATGGCGGGAGAAAGACAAAATCCTTTTGGTACCACCTTTTGGTACCAATCACTTCGTTACTGTATTTTCGCTTCATTTTAGAACCATTGCCAGTCTTTTTCCAGGTTCCTTCATTTGTTCCTCTATTTAGCCGTCTACTCTTGGCATACATGTAATCAGGCTCACAGAAAAAGTATCATACCTCTTCCTCAGACTGAATCTCCGAATGGCCTGCATCGCAGCAAAAGATTCGATTAATTTCTGAATTTTAGTTACTAAACTAATTAATCTTAAACAGACATCGTGCAGCGTACTTGGTTGGAACGATCACTTACAGGGTAGCTCCCGGGGCTCAAAGCTGTAGAAATCAATTTCCTTGATCGTATGGACAAAGAAACCAGGGTCAAGTCTCTTCTTCTTCAGGAGACGAATGATTTCTTCATCAGTTGGGTAGAATCTGAACCCCACGAGACTGTTCATTTCTGAGTCAGCACCTAGGTGAAACATAGAGTAATAGTAAGAGAGTAAAAGCTTCTTCTGTCCAATTTGGTCCGCAAAAACTAAAAAGAGTCAGCGAGCAATATGATCCTTGGATGTGGTTTATATATGTGGCAGAAAGGCTTAATTTCTACTCGATTGCTACAGAACAAGTGGAAATAATGAGTGTACTGATATCCAGGTTCGTGGAAATAATGGGTATCACTGTCATCTTTGTAAAATGTAGAGTTAGTATTTTTTAAAAAGAAAAAAATTAATAAATCTCCCTCCTTTTTCTTTTTACAACTTTAGTTCTTGGGAGCTGCTGAGTTACAGTCAGCTCCTTCAAAATTACGTGAATGGTGATAATGAGTGATGAGATCCGTATAAATTTTAAAGGAATTGTAAGTTACAGTAACTATAATTTAGCAAAATTCTTAATTTTTTTAATAAATTTCATTGAAAAGAAATGAAGTTGGCGGAGAGTATAATAATAAATACGATTGAGCTATTTATAATCTAAATATTACTTTGAACATTTTTAAATTTTAAAAATATCCTAACTTAAACTTTTTAAGTTAGTTAACTTCACTTATTTCAAAAAGTGATAAACTATTTAGCACACAATTTTAAGAGATTTGACATATATTTACAATAATATAATTTCATCAAGTTGTAAAAACAAAGAAGCATAATTTAGTTATTAATTTTTTTATTTATGTTTAATATTAAATTTTACACCCAAAATAATTTACAATGAGAACACAATAAAAAAATATTCCATAAATACTATAAAAAAAAAAAAGAGAAGGAGAAGAAGAAGACAGATGAAGAAGAATGGCCAAAGCCCCCTCCAAAAAAAACAGCTTATACAAAACTTTTGTTTTGTTTTACTTTTTAAAAATAAAAAGTATTACACATATTCTAAAGTCAAATTTTTTCTGAAAATTAATTTACTTATTTTTCATCTAAGTATTAATTAAGATGTTGGAAATAAAAATTTTTGAATTTTTTATTATGCTGATATATTTATCATCAGAGCTCTACTGATATTTTACAATAAAAAATTAATCGAGACTCTTCTTAATAATTTTATTATGACATAGCTTGAAGAATGGTTAATCGGGATTCTCTTTAATAATTCTATTATGGCACAGCCTGAAGAACGATGCTTATTTAATACTGGAGAAAAGATCTATTCTTCGTAATGCGAGGAGTCAGATAAACCCTTATTAGAAAGGGGAATCAAGTTCCATCAATGGCTGGTACTCGAACTCATGCACCTAAGTTTATTAGGAGCATAAGTTGATAATAGGCTATGAGCTAATTGGCTAAAAATTTTTGAGATTATGGTATGAGAATTATAAATTGAATAATGAGTATGTTATATAAATGTTCAAAGTAATTCATATGATGTATATTTTTGTAATACATATTTTTATTGAAATTAGATTGTTCAGAGTAATTTTTAAAGTGCAAATAGTCCTAACATCGTGTTTAAATACAATTGGTTATATCAAATTTAAATACAATACTTAATTTTTTATGGAAGAACCATGACCACTATTTTTATGACATTAGGAATAAGATTTGTAAAAAAATAAACTATCGATACTATCAATTCTCTATAATCAAAAGAAAATAAAATTCAATATTCTAAGTTCTAAGAAAGTTTAAGAGGAATATTTCTATATTTGCCTTAGGGTATTCACCTCAGTTATTGTAAGTGGAGAACACATTTCAATTGGAAAAGAAGCTCAACATAGTGCTAGTAAATAAAACACAACATTATCTCCAAATCATAATAGAAAAACTCACATCAAAGATCCGTGAGTTTAATGAACTAACAAAATACTAAAATGAAAGAAATAAATAAATAAAATCATAAAAAACGAATAAAAAATAAAAAGTCACGTAAAAATCCACACACCGAACCACCACCTTAGGCCACCGAAAACTTAACATACTAGTATTAAAAGTCCAGCTACGACTCCAAAACAAGCATAACCTCTCGATGCATGCACTAGAGCAACATCAACAAAGGACATTAAAATAAACCTGCTGGGGCGATAGAAAAATTACAAATAAGGAAAGAACAGTAAACAAAACATGGCACCAACAGCAGAAATTTCTAAAACAACATAACAAAATTAAATAAAAGAAAACCTAAAAATGCAACTAAATTAGAAAACAAAAACGAAAAAGAAATTAAAAGTGTCGGGTAATCTTAAAAGCAAAGTTTGTATGTTTTTTCGTGGTACCCAAGTAGTTTAAGAGCCCACCAGGCCACCACCACTTTCCTTTATGACCAATCCTCCTCTGCTTTTACGGTTACGGGTAGGGGTGGATATGAGTTAGTTTGTGTTGGATTTTAAGTCAATTCAAACTAAATTATAAAAATTTAAATCCAACTCAAATATTTTTAACTCAATCCAAACCAAACCATTTGAGTTTACTTTGAATTTTATTATCAAAATAATTTTTATTTTAATAAAATTTAGTTATATCAAAATTATAATAATTATTCGTTGTTATTAATTATTAAATTGATATAAAAATATAAAAAAATATAGTGGATAAAAATTATAAATTTTACAATAACTTAATCCTTAAATTAAAGAATACTAGAAAATCAAAATAAAGTTTAATCACAAAAATTATTATTTCTCAATAAATAAGAACGTACACTAATAATAAACTTTTACAAACATGACATTAACAATATAATAATAAATTTTGCTACTTGTTGTTTATTTAATTATGTAATATTTATTTTTATTTATCATTTTGGTAGTTTTGCGTTATGTTATCCACTTATATGCTTAATTTTAGGGAGATTGCCACTTTTCTTCCTACAGTAATCAACATATATTATTTTTCCCCTTTATGTTTTTATAATGGTCAAAAACCCTTCTAATAGTATAAGTTTACAATATTCAACTTATTTTCAACTACTCTTTTATTTATATTTATTATAAATTAAATAAATCACATGACTAGAAACTAAATAAAAAATAAAACATTAAAAATAAGAAATATATGTTTTGATACGAACAAAAAAATTAGTAATAAAATTTTTTTATACTTATTTATTTTGTGAAAATTTTCTTATAATAAATATATAAGAAAATTATCAGTAAAATGATAAAAAAATTATTATAAGAAAACTTGAATGACAAATAAAAATTTATTTTAAGATAAATAATAAAATATTTTACCTATTTGTGTTCATTTATTTCATTTGAAAAATTTGAGTGTTGTGGTTTTATTCATAACCCACGGGTAAACCATACCCAACCCATAATAAAATGGTTTTCTGTAAAAAACTCACATATAACCCATTTTCATAATTTAACCAACCCAAACAATTTAATTTGGTTTGGGTTTGTGTAAACCCATGGGTTGTGGGTTTATGCCCACCCCTACTTACAAGTCACCTCCCCTGGTCCCTCACAAATCACAGTCCTGCTTTAGAAAATCTAGAATTTTCCGCTACTTTGATTTTATGTACAGTACTTTTACTTATAATTTATGATAAGATTCTCATAGGGGAACTGGCTTGGTAATTTAGCTCGATTCTATTTTTAGTCCGATTGACCCGACCTTAATTTTTAGGGTTTTGGCCGAATTTTTGAATTTCGAGTCGAGTTTGGATCAAAATTTTAAGATCCAAACAAATTTAGGGTTAGAGTCGGGCTTAAAGCCAACCCAGCCCAAACTGACCTTGAAGTCAACCCGACCTAAACCGACCCTATTTAAAAAAAAAAAAAACTAACATACGCACACATCACAGCATCACATTTCACACACGCACACAACACAGTACACAGATCTCATCTGCATCACACAACACACGCACACCACACATGACAGATCACACACACACAACACATGATAGATCACTCTCTCTGAACCGTAAATCACACACACAAAATACACTTACACAAATTCACAAAAGCCCTAAGCCAGCCACCCAGCCCGTCGCGGTCCTATCAGCCAGCATTGTGACCGTCCGCAGCACGCCAGCCAATTAGTCGTCGTCTCACCATCGCGTGTCTCACCAATCAGCCAATCAGCCATTGTGGCCATCAGCAACGCCGCAACGTGAACCTAAGCCAACCGCCCTTTGTCGTCATCTTGTCACGTCCGCCTGCCAGCCACACTTGTAATTTACTATTTCTAATTTGGAGTACCTGCCTCTCTCTATCTATATTTTAATCAACCGTATTTTGTATTAAGAAAAATCCATTGAATTTCCTATGTTTTCGAGTATATGTATGAATATGTTTAATTGGTGAAATTTCATTGACTCTCATATACGAAATTGCGAGCTCGAATCTCCCTCGATTTTCATTTTTTATTTTAACTAACACATACAAATTCTAGAGAAATTATATATTGCTGCTAAAAAGTAAAAATGGAAGGAAAAAAAATTGATGACAGCCACACACGTATATCCAAGAAAAATATCATAACCGTATGATTTCCTTTTTCTTTTTTTTCTTTTTTTGAAACTATCACAGCTGTCAGATTCAATTTCGAAAACTCGGCCATCAGATGATCAGAAATGTTTCAATGTAATTACTTTAACGCCCAACTGTTTCACCAAAACTTTGACGAGACTTAAGGCAGTGAAGCAAGGGTACTTTTGGGATGCAGGTAAATTACAAAAAATATTAATTTGAGCCAGTTAACATTTTCTCTGCATCATTGACCTCTGCCACGTCCGCCTGTCGCACACGGTTGAATTGTGGGTGGCATTGAGGATGATGATGAAGCCATGGAAAAATATGTTCGATTTTTTAATTCTTAACTCTTGAATACTTCAAACTCTATATATTTCCCAGATGTCTGGTTAAAATATGTTCTATTCTATATACTATACCAACATCACTATTTACCAGAAAGGTCTTGCTTGGATTCAAAATCAAGCAATCACTACCTTACACCACAATGTAGATCACATCACTCATAAATCAAACCAGGTAGAAAAAAAGGTTGACACCATCTCAGACAGATTAAATCAGATCTATCATAATCTTCACAATAGAGTTAATCAACTTGACTTTGAACTCCAAGCTATGCTTGCTCAAAGAATCTATAGTCCTGATTTTGATCAAAAGGAAGCTGAAATCAAAGCCCTAAAAGCTGAAATTACCAGAATTGATTCAGAAAGTTCAACCCACTCTTTTCACTAGTTCTGCTCCACTTCATGTCATTAACCCTACTTATCACCCTTTCCTTCCACCAACTTTCTCCAGAACGTATGATCCTTCTAAACTTTTTAGAATGACTCATACCCTTTTCCCCTCAAAACCAAAGAAAACACCCAATCCACTTCTCAATCCACTTATCAAATCTATACCTCAGCAAAACCCTCAATCATCCAGATTTGAACCATCACCGTCCCCATCACTACCCTCTTTGTCGGTGACTACTTCACCATCAATTCCACCTTCAGTTTCTTAAGAAAAACAACCCATGCACCAGTATTCTGCTCATCAAGTTTCTCATCTTTCGCCTTTGCCATCCTCTACTAAAGATCCTTCTTCAGACTCAGAATCATCAACCATTCAGTCAGTTGATCTAAGTGAGTCAGGCACTTTTGATTCAAATCTAGCAGACATTTCCAAAGTTCTTATGGCTGAACCTACTAAGACTACTGATTCTACCATTGAAGTTATTGATAGTGATAATGAGTCCCAAACTGCATATGAAACTAGCGAGTCCTCTCACTAAAAGTCCCCAAACCTTTAAATGGTCCCTAGTTTACTTTTGATAATATCCCTATCACAAAGTGGAGAGTGAGATTACAAGAGTTGTCTGCCTGGATTGATGTCCAGATGCTAGCCTCTGACGCTACAACCCAAGTTGTTCTACGAGAATTCAGTACGAGGTTTACTGGTTCTCTCCGCGATTGGTTTGACAGTTTAGGACAATACAGTTGAATTCATTCCAATTCCATAAGTCTCTCAAGCTTTGGCAGTCCTTCATGATCAATTTATTGGAGAACCCAGCACGACTTTGAAGCCGCTAGAAAGGATTATCTTAATATAAAGTGTTGTTCTCTCAACATAAAATATCTCCATTATTATTACAAGCGGATGTTTTTGCTTTATTACAAGCTGAATGAATTCAATAATGCTACGCTCATACATGTTTTCCTGGCTTCTCTTCTAAAAGAGTTACAACCAGAAATTCACTGACAGTTAGCAGTGCATAAGCTCAACATTGATACTTTATCATTGGGGACAATATTTCAGATCACTATGGGATGTCTTGATAAGCTATGTGAACAAAAGAAATTCTTCCAAGAGCTCATCAAAGATAAAGAACCTTTTAGATCTACTTACAAAAAGCCTTATCTGGCTATTAAATGCAAAAATCAAAAAAAGTGTGACTGTTCCCCTAAAAAGAAGTCTCATTTCAGAAAATCCAAGTTTTCATCCTCATCAAGAAAGCGGTGCTCTAAACAATTCCAATTCTTCAGAAGAAAACAATCACATTCAAAGTATGCTTCTAGCCACAAGAACAAAAGATGTTTCATCAGTAAAAGAGAAATGTCACTTTGCCAAAGATTGCCCTGTAAAACCTCGGAAGGCTATCAAGCTCATCCAACATTTGAAATATATAATGGAATTTTCTCTATCCACAGATCAGGTTGAATACTTGTTTTCAAAACAAGAAGAGCCTAATGATCACACAGTCTTTGCTTTGCCAAATTTCAATGATTTAGAAAATTCAGATTTTGAGCCCATCTACACAGTCCAACCTCCATCCATTCTGATCCATGATCCTATTATTCCAATCCCTTCTGTAAAAATTCAAATCATTCATTCCAAGTATCATAAACCTATCACAACTATTGGTTTTTTTTATACTGGTTCCCAGTGAAGCATGATTAATCATGATATTCTTCCTTCAGAATGTTAGAAAACACAGGAAGAACATTTTAAAGCAGCTGATGGAAAGATCTTTACAACTACATTAGCTACTAAACATCCAATAAGAATCCAGTTATTTCCTAATTGTGTTGTCTGGTTAAAATTAATTGGTTCCTCATTACCAAATAAAGATCTTCTTGTAGGTTTTGACATCCTACATCAAGCAAAAAATGTTTGTATCACCTTTTCTAGTCTTCGTTATAAGTCTATGATCAAGCCATTCAGCAGCATTCTAAAAATCTATTCCTTATCCAATCCACCACCCACATACCAAACTATTACCAACCAAATCCTCAAATTTTATCCATAAAATCATAGCCTCTTTACCCATCTAAAACCTTTTGTGGAAAAACTTGAATTTCTTCATATCCTTACCTTTTAAGTTAAATGAAGACAACAACCCAACCAAAGCCACACATATAGGAATGACTCCTCAAGACCTTCTCTTGACCCAACAAGAATGTGTTCAATTGCTCAATGGGCTTCCCAAGCCTTTTATGTTGAAAAAAATATCTGAAATCCTTCATGGAAAAAAATGACTAGACTCAACAACTTTCTCCAAGACCAAACATTCCCTTTACCCAACAGACATACCCTTTTCATTCACCTCAAGAATACTCACATTTTTTCAAAATTCAATTTAAAATTCGGATTTTGGCAACTTGGCATTCATCCATCTGAAAGACATAAAACTGCTTTTTGTATTCCAAATGCCCATTATTAATTGACACTCCTTCCTTTTGGCCTCAAAATTACCCTTTCTATTTTTCAAAAGGCCATGACCACCATCTTTCAACCCATTCTTCACCATACCCTTGTTTATCTTGATGATTTGCTATTTTTTTCAGGAACTCATGATGAGCATCACAAGCTACTACAACAGTTTTTTTAGATCATTCAAGAATATGGAATCATGATCTCTAACAAGAAAAGCACGATTGCAACAGCCTCTGTGGACTTTCTTGGAATGAAAATCCAAGACAGACATTACCAGCCTAGGCCCCATATTGCACAAGAGTTACTCCACTTTCTTGACAGTAATTTTACCAAAAAGTAAGTCCATCAATTCCTTGTCATTATCAATTACATCCGAGATTTTTTGCCACAGGTCAATCACCATACAAGCAAGTTGTCTGCCCTTTTAAAAAAGAATCCACCATCCTGGTCAAACCTCCACATAGATGTTGTAAAGCAATTAATGCAGATTGCCTAGAATCCGCCACCTTTAAAGCTTATCACAGACGGTAAAAGGATTCTCCAAACAGATACAAGTGATGAATCATGGGGGGCCATCCTCTTTGAAAATTGCAATGAAAAAGAGCACTTTATTGCTTATGCAAGTGGACAATTCCCTGATGCACAAAAACATTATCACACAGTCTACAAAGAAATCTTAGCCGTGAAAAATGGTATAAAGAAATTTGAATTCCATTTAATTGGCCATAGATTTTTTATTCGACTGGATAATTCAGCTTTTCCTAATATCTTGAACTTTAAACAAAAGGTTGTTCTAGAAAAAAACCTTACTTCGGCTTAAAGAACGGTTCTCCAGATATGATTACCATGTCTAGCATATAAAAGGAGATCATAACCTCATCCCAGACTTACTATCCAGACCCCCACAACTAAACATCCCCAATTCTTTTGTATCACTTCTCAGGTTTCCTTACCTCTTCTCACCAAACTCAATGACCCAGAGTTCTCCACCTCTCTCACTGGACTCTTTTCGAATGGTTTTCGCCATTATCATGGTGGTGTAAGAAGTTACAATAAATTGCTAACACACATCATCTTCTATACTTCTAGACCAAGAAGGAAAACAGTTCACTATTGTTTTTATTATCCACCACCCATATTTCCAGCATCCTCAAACAAGAGATTTTTTGACACAGAATCAAAGTTATGAATGGATCATTGTTCCTCACATTGCCTGTCTTGAATAAAATTTCCAGATCAAAACTTCCCTAAAAAATTTCCTCATGGAACTCAACCACATTCCTCAATATCAACCAAATATCCTCCAAACATCTCTTGGACCAAAACATGAAATGTTCATAATTCCCACACCATCTTTACATTATCAACCTCCTAACCGAGGAATCATCATAAAAAAAGAAAAGCCAAACTACAATGACTTTTTATTCTAGAATTTCCAAGATCCTTATGAAGAATTCACCCTGGTGCCTTCACCATCACTATATGAATTCCCAGGATCATCCTCTTCTCCATATATGCGATTCTCCTCTCAACCTGATCATTTTCCTTAGCCAGCCCCTCCATCACCAAAAGGTCAACATTGCCCTTGGCCATGTTTTCCAGGATGTTCTCATCCGAAAAAAATCTTCAAAAAAGACAAGGACCCTAATTGTGACCTTGACGAGACTTCCAAGATGTTCTCATCCGGAAAGAATTTTCAAAAAAAGACAAGGACCCTAATCGTGACCCTGACGAGACAGACTCCTCATCTAAAGATGCCTCCATCTCTCTTTAAGATATTTGTTGTCTTGTAATAATAAATATCTTTAATGAGTGTTTGCTTTAGTTTTTACTTTAACTTTTTAAAAGTTTTTTGTCACTTTGTAATAAGTGTGTGCTTTTGCTTTGTCGGCCACTAAGTCTAGGTTTTATAAAGATATGACAGTTGGATTTATCATTTTCCAACCTTTGTATCTATCACTCCTAATATTTATATAAGGAGATCATTTGAATAAATGCAATTAAGAGGTTTTTAAAGAAAATATTCTCTAATATGTTTTACCCCATGAAAAATTAGAACTCTATTTTCTATTCTTGATTCAAAACTCCTTGAGGTTTATAACTCTTACCCTTGTTCAATATCTGTCTTCTGCAAGTATGCTCTGCACTTGTCTTAATAAGGATCTTGTGTAATGAAAACACAAATTACTCTGCTCTTTTTTTAATGTGAGTAAGAGATAGAATCCTATCTTTTAGACTAAGTGACCAATAGAGTCTGTGTCTAGCAGGATTGTCTAAGTTCTTAGATAAGAAAGAGATACGGAACGGAGTGTCTGGTTCTACCTGACCACGTCACTCTCGTGCATTCCTCTTGGTATCAACTAAATATGACAGCTTGGTCCCATGTTTATTACCTAACACATTTCACGAAAAAACCAGACTTTGGAAATATCCATTAAGTTGGATAAAAGATTTTTTAGTCAGTAGTTGAATTTCATGGAATCTGTTGGCAAAAAACATCCTAGAAGCAATGCTTAATTGGTAATAAAAAAACAGCCAGTTTTAACTCTGACTAACCTGATTAAGGTGAACTGCTTCACCCATGCAAAGCCAGCTGCCATTATTATTGATTGATACAAGTCCTGAAAAATTATTGACAGATATCACCACTGCCTCCCTGTAATTACATACTTTGCTGTTATCACATACATATGACCGTCTATCACAAATTCACAATTAACGAGCGTGTTGAAAGAACAGAGAATAAGAACTAAAATTATGATTAGCCCTATTTGGTTTAGATATTTCTGTTAAGTTGGGCAGAAAGCAAAACAACCTAAACCCATGAACATAAAACACAAACACAATGTCAGAATGATTAGAACCCATGACCTCGTGATCAAACTGACTCTAACATCATGTTAAGCTACCTGTAAAAACTAATTAACAAGTCGATAAGAGAAGACACAGAAAGAATTCTGTACCATTTTAACTAAATAAAAAGTAGTAGTGCCCCTAAATCTATATCTTAATCTGCAACTGCAGTCACTCTACATGAACCCAGAGAAGACACAGGAAAAATTGCACTCTTTCGATGAAGAATAAAAATAAAACATTTACCCATTTTTAACAAGAACTATATCAATATTCTGCAGCGAACGTGTTTCAGGATCAGGAATGCTAAGGCCCACATATCTGTTCCTCCATAAAGCTCTTCGAGCCTACAAAATTGTTACATATCATAAAAAAAAAAAAAAGACTTAACAATAAGATCAAAAACTACAACCCAGATAAAATTTCATTGTTTGTTGCGACGTAAGATAAATTACAATCATAAATAGAATTCAACTACCGCTCTACTCTTTTAGGCTTTCATTTCTCTGCCCACAGTTTCTCAGCAACCAAACAAGTCAACATTTGTAACAAGTAAACTTAAATTCAGTAATTAATTAGCTTTACTGCATATTCGCGATCACAAAATAAAAAGAACAAAAAATACCATGGTCGTTAAAAATTTTATTCAATTTCACTTTACAGTTATCGGCAAATCAAACAAACAAATGGCTTAAAATGTTACCTATTGGCAACTAAGAGTGTAACAGTACAATCAGAGGTCTGCGAGCTCAAAACGGCGTCGTCGTCGGCTATGCGCTTGAAGATTTTGTAAATGACCAAACCGCAGAGAGCCCCCGTGCATAGAGTTAGCTAAAGAGGCTTTGGTCGGCGCCGTTTGGACCCAGGAATTTTTTTTACTTTTTTTCTTGGGGGGGGGGGGGGGGGGGCGGGGAAACGTACTGTAACGATTATGCATGCTTTATTTTTCTTTTTCAAAAAGTGGTTGCTTTTTAAACGGATTTTTTTTTGGCGGGTTTTATTGGTTGACTACCGTTGACCATAAATTCCCTGGGCTTTGACACATTGCATTACATAATATTCAATTTGCGTGTTGCTGTGACGGAGTGTAACAAAGACTATATTATGTAAATAATATTTTATATTATCAGTTTATACTAAATTAGTATTATTTAAACTAATTAATATTTCAATTTTTATTTTTAGTTAGATTAAATTAATTATATAAATTATCTTGTTGCTGGCCACGGTGAACCTAACCACCGGCGGCCGTGGTATTCCAACGTCTTTTGAATTCAATTGTTATACTATTAAAATTTTACTGTGGATTTACGGCTAAAAGTTTTAAAATTTAAATTTTTTATTGTAAACTAAAGGAAAAAGAAAGTCTTATTGGTGGCGATAGTCATATTGCTGCATAGCTTTGGCGGCAAGGATTCCGATGATATGAAAAAATAAAAAAAGTATACATAAAGTATGTAGCTAAGGTTAAAAAGGAAAAAAATGGAAAGTTACTGAAAAGTGAAATCAGATGCAGGCTAGTAAATCTTGGTTAGAACTTTGAAATGTGAGATTAATTAAGGTAATTGGCTTTCATGAATTGTCAAGTTTAAAATCGCGTTTCTTGCGGCATATGCTTCATCAGGTGTCAGAAATAAGGCGAATTGCTATGTATTACATTTGTCTTTATGACTATAAAAATCGATGACCATTTCTTATTTTGCTTCCCCATGTGTGAAAATTATTCAAGCTTCAAAACCACAATGAGCCGCTTCGCTAACATTTTTGTATTATTTTGCAGCTTACGAACAAAGGTTGTGTTTGGCACACTATATTTTATTATACTGTATTGTATTATTTTAATGCTAGTGTATTGTATTATGTTATATTATATTAGTACTGTATTATAATAATGTTGTACAATGTTTGATGCTACACTGTATTGTATTATTATTTTTAATTAATTTAAATTAAATTTTATATTATATTAATGTTTTATATTACATTAATATATTTAAATTGCATTAATATTTTATGTTATTATTTATATTATTATTAATTTTAAATTAATAATATTCAAATTTATTCAAATTTAAATATTTTTATTAATTATAATAAGTTATAAAGTTATTAATAAATTATAATGTAAAAATAAAAAATATACTATTATTGAATGATAAATTATTAATTTATTAATTTATATTAATAATTATAATGTAAAAAAAATAAAATAAAATATTATATTAAATTAAAAAATATTTATTTATTATTTTAATATTATAATAATAATAAAGCAAAAAACAAAAGTAAAAAAAAAAACAAAGCTAATGTTTCAACTGACGCATTAGCTCCCTACCCCAATCCCTTGTAAAAGTTTGTCAAACATAGTATTTGTATTAAGTTAATGTGAACAGTATTTTAATACTCCCTTAATACTAAAACCAAACATGCCCTAACTGCATAGACTGTGTCATTGATGAATTATGATTGTTTCTTTCACCAGAAATATTGTATCAGAAATGGATTTTTTTTTTTTTTTTGGTACAAGAGGAGCACTTAGCAACGGCTAAGGAAGAACAGAACGGGTGTAAGAGACCCTCTACACGTCATGAAGCAACCAGTAATTTAAACCAACAGGGGGCAAATCCTGCACATGAAGGCCCAAGGGGAGAGAGGTAGCCAAATTTGCAAGGAAGTCAGCAGAGTAATTGGCCTCTCTATACACATGGTGAAGGCTAGCATTCCAATCACGAGTCAGGATTTCTTTAATGGCTAGTAAAATTGGACCAGAATCATTAGGACCGACCATTTTATTCGAGACAAGCTGGGTTACAAATAAGCTATCAACTTCCACTTCTAGATTTCTAATCCCATTTCACCAAGCAAGAAGTAAGCCTTGATATAAGCCCCACAGTTCAGCAAGAGTGATAGAACACGTCCCTATATTCATACAGAAACCACCACACCACCGACCCCGAGCGTCGCTGATCAACCCCCCAGCTCCCGCCAGTTCAGAGCTTTTACAAGATCCATCCGTATTGAGTTTAAACGCAGGTGGTGCAGGGGGACTCCAGCTAATCTGCTTGTCAATTCGAGCAACGCCAGCTGGTTTGATTGCCAAGTAAACACGTTGTATTTCCGCAACTCGATTAGAGACATCGTGGATCAAACTTCGACAACAACTTGTAGAATTAGAGAATGTTACCTTATTTCTCCAATTCCATAATTGCCAAAGCATCACACCAAAAGTACGTGGCCAGTCATTATTGACCTTAAAACTCCCAAGTATTTCTAAGGTTGCAGAGAATCCAATCATGAAGATTAAGAGAAAAGAAACTGACCGTATTCTCATTGGATAATAAGGATCTCCAAATTCTAGTTGCCATCGAACATTCCCTTAGCGCATGCAGGGTATCTTCCAGATGGTGACCACATATATCACAATTTGAATTTATTGGAATGTGGCGTCTAGCAAGTTCTGCTTTAGTCTTTAGCTTATTTTTGGACAGCAGGCCACAAAAACATTTTAATTCTTTGTGGACCTTGCCACTTCCAAATAATCTTCCAACCAGGATCATCAAGAGCGGATTGTTGTTGAATTAAATAAAGATAAGCTGATTTGACTTTGAAAAGCCCTGTTTTAGAATGTGCCCATCTAATCTCATCCTTGCCACCACTATTTAAAGGGGGTTTGATAGCTGCAATTCTAAGGATCACATTATTTGGGACCAACTTAGCAAAAAGACCCCAGTTCCAAGAGCCATCGCCATTAACACAATCCGAAACCGAGCTATTGACTAACTCCTCCGGAAGGAGTTGCTGAGCGTAAAAAATCAAAGGCTTGTCCTTAAGAGCAACAGTCCCACCAAAATTTTACTTTTCTGCCGTCCCCAAGGTTCCATCTAATCCCATGCAAAACTTTATCCCAAATAATCCCAATAGCTTTCCACATATAGGATCCAGATTTGGTGTTCAAGGATTGTGGCACTGCCTGATCTTCAATCCCATTTTTCGACCGTAAAACCTTGACCCACAGGCTCTCCGATGAGGTGATTAAACTCCAACCAATTTTAATAAGCAAAGCATTGTCCATAGCATCCGTTCTTTAAGGCCCACGCCTCCCCAAGTCTTAGGCTTGCACACATTGTCCCAATTAACCATACTCATCTTCTTCATCTCATCATTACAGCTCCAAATAAAACGACGACGACACTGATCGATTTGGTTATGAAGTGTGGAGGGAAGTCTTGTAGTCTGCATTGTGTAAATCGGAATGGATTGAATAACTGACTGCGCAAGTGTGACTCTTCCAGCAAAGAAAGATGAAAAAGATGAAGTGCATTCCACCCAGTGAGGCGCTGTTGGACTTTATGAAGGACACCCTTATAAGTGTGTTAACTCTATGACTGATAACCTAGGCAATTATCTTGGTGTTCCTCTTTTTCTTTTCTTTTTCAGCTGTTCTCTCAGTCAGTAAATTTCTTTATGGGCAGGACTATACGTTTAATCTTATGTTCCGAATATGTTTTATATAGTTTGCAAGTAATAAGTGAAAAACATATTATGCCTGGACTTAGATTATTAGATCTAGTGATATCGAGAGAATAAAATTTAAAAAAAAAAAAACTTTTAACTAACTACCTGGTGAAATTAATTAAACTCGGAGACTCACCAAACAAAAGGGCTATCAACAAAATGGCATGCCTTCCATACGAGGCACTGAAACGATGATCAATCATGACACACTCAAATTGAAAAGCTTTTAGATTTTTGGTAATTTACATTATCTCATGTATCAGGTTACAGATCATCTCTACCCATTGACATATGCTTTATATTTTCAGCAATCCTTCTGTATCATGACATGATGAAAACATCAATTTTCCAGCTAGATACAATCATTAAAGAAATACACCAAACACAAAACTTACAAATACATAATGACAATGGAAGTTCCAGAGCACTTTTCTGGCCTAAGGCAAACTCAGCATTGGGGCTCTCCTTCAGACAATAGTATGCTTAGCATCTCCTCTTGCTAGCCGCAAAAATCATCAGTGGATGATCTTCCATAAGGCCTGTCATGCATCACTCACCTCTATTGTTTTGAATAAGCATTCCCATTTAACAAGCTGAACTTTTCCACAGCTTGGCCATACTGTTGCACATAGAGAGAGCAACTTGAACATCCAAGTGCTCTAAATAATCGACTCCCAAAGTATGTAAGCATGATTGCAAAGTTTGGAGTACAACAAACCAAGAGTGAAGCATTATTACGAAACTATTAAAGTAATACAATATCCACCTAGAGGATTTGATAGTTAATAACAGAACCAAAGAGTATCATGCATTGAAGGTTTCAGTGTCTATGTTACTGCTATCTACCTCGTAAGCTCCTCCATCCAACTTTGATGAATTGAGTGTTCATTCTGAAAAGCCCTTCGTCATTTGATCAGCTCATCTACCTGCTCACCGTCAAATTGAGAATTCAAAAAATCACAGCCATAACTAGGACAATTAGAATGCGATCATTCCTCTTCTTGGTAAATTGGTGACTGCATTGCCGACAAAGAAGCATTATTCAACCCATTATAGCCACTGTGTGTATTGACCTCTGCAACTAGTTGAGGTTCTGCCTCGAAAGAATTTCCAATAGCATTAGTTGAATAAGCAGCCCAATACTGATTTGGTAATATCTGTGACTCCAAAATGCCATGTGGTACTTGCTGCAATCCTGTAGAAGTATTTTCTGCAACATAATTTCCAGAACAAGAAATCAAGTGGTTTGGTAGTTGCTGCGACTCAGAGAAAGCAATTACCCGTCCACTGTCAATTTGACAATTCAATAAATCACAACCAAAACTAGGACCATTAGAATATGACGATTCCTGTTCCAGATAAGTTGGTGACTGCAATGCCAGGAAAGAGTCATTATTCAGTCCATTAAAGCCACCATGTGTATTGAATTCTTCAGGAATTCGAGGTTCTGCCTTGAAAGAATTTTCTACAACATCAACAGAATAAGTAGCCCATTGCTCATCTGGTAGTCTCAATGACTCCAAAACGTTATGTGGTACTAGCTGCAATCCAGTATAAGTATTTTCTGCAACATGATTTCCAAAACAAGAAATCAAGTGGTTTGGTAGTTGCTGCGACTCAGAGAAAGCAACTACCTGTCCACTGTCAATTTGAAAATTCAATAAATCACAACCAAAACTAGGACCATTAGAATACGACGATTCCTGCTCCAGATAAGTTGGTGACTGCAATGCCAGGAAAGAGTCATTATTCAGCCCATTAAAGCCACCATGTGTATTGAATTCTACAGGAATTCGAGGTTCTGCCTCGAAAGAATTTTCTACAACAACAGAATAAGTAGCCCATTGCTCATCTGGTAGTCTCAGTGACTCCAAAACGCCGTGTGGTACTAGCTGCAATCCTGTATAAGTATTTTCTGCAACATGATTTCTCAAACAAGAAATCAAGTGGTTTGGTAGTTGCTGCGACTCAGAGAAAGCAATTACCTGTCCACTGTCAATTTGAGAATTCAATAAATCACATCCAAAACTAGGACCATTAGAATATGACGATTCCTGCTCCAGATAAGATGATGACTGCAATGCCAGGAAAGAGTCATTATTCAGCCCATTAAAGACACCATGTATATTGAATTCTGCAGGAATTCGAGGTTCTGCCTCGAAAGAATCAACAGAATAAGTAGCCCATTTCTCATCTGGTAGTCTCGGTGACTCCAAAACGTCATGTGGTACTAGCTGCAATCCTGTAGAAGTATTTTCTGCAACATGATTTCCAGAATAAGGAATTAAACAGACATGCGGTGATAATCCCGAATCCAAACTAGTGGTAGCTGAGTCTTCATTACAAGAAAACAAATTCTCACTCGGTGGTAGCTGAGTCTTCAAGAATATATTTTCTACAACTTGATTTGTTTTAGAAACCAAATATCGATCTGGTGGTTGAGCAGATTCTAGAGAAATATCTTCTACAACATTGATGCTAGAACTAGAAGCAAAATCTTGAATTGATTGATGTTTATCCGTAGTTGAAACACCAAGCTTTTTATCCCAATTTCTTCCTTCTAGGCGACACACAACAAAGTTTTCCTACACGAATAAAAAGTGGAAATAGAATAAGTTCACATTATTTTCTATTGTATTCTGAATGATGTTTTCACTAAACCATTAAACCACATAGCTTAATAGTGTTTCCAGCCGTTACACTATTAAACTACATGGCAAAACATGTCTAAAACATGTCCAAAACATGTCACTAAACTATTTTTCCGAACTTTAACAAATCCAAGATCCTAAATTGGAACGTTTCTAGTATTTGCAAAACATGTCCAATTCATTCTAAACAAAGCTCGTACCTTATAAAGAGGGTCATCCGCAATAGCTATCTCGTGCATAAGCCACTTAGTGTTAGCTTTCTCGGACGCAGCATCGTCGTGGATAAAAACAAGATAGTCTTTGTCACCAATCACCTCAGTACTGTTTTTCCGCTTCATCTCAGAACCACCGCCAGTCATTTTCCAGGTTCCTGACTTCGTTTTTCTATGTCGCTGTTGCCCTGACCGTTTCCGCTTGGCACCTTTGTACTTGGGCTTACAGAAAAAGTACCACACATCTTCCGTAGACTGAATCTCAGAAAGCCCTGCATGACAAAAATTCATTAACCCAATATATTAGTTCTCAATTTTAGCTACTGAACTAACTCCAATGACATCGTTTAGTGCTTGTTGGGCGTGATACTTACCGGGTAGCTCCCAAGGGTCAAAGCTGTAAAAATCAATTTCCTTGATCGTTTGGACAGAGGAACCAGGGTCAAGCCTCTTCTTCTTCAGGAGATCAATGATTTCTTCATCCAACGGCCGGAATCCGATGCCCGTGAGACTGCCCATTTCTGATTCACACACACAAGAAACAGAGTTTAAGAGCTATATCTGTATCAATTTCGTCTGCGAACAATCAGCGTGTAGTAATTCTGTTAGAAAATGAGATTTAGACGAGTGACGGTAGGATAGCAGAAATGAAAGGTTGATCTATATATATATATATATATGTATATATATATATATGAAATGTGGAATAAATTTTAATCGCTTTAAGTTTCTAAATTCTACAATTTTAAAAATTTTCTTGGACTTTTCTCATATTTTAGGATTCCAGATAAAAAAATTATTAATATATATAATTGTAACATAAAATTGTGATAATTTAATTAAGAATTCATTTATTTAATTTAATTTGATTTAAATTAATTAAATTTAAATTTAAAAAATTAATTCATTTAATGAATAAGTGAATTCTATTCAATTTGTTAAATAAATAAATTTAAACTAACTATGAAATTACTATTTTATTTATTCCTTAGGATTCGCTTGTAATTGATAGTATGTTATTTTTTATAATACTTTACTTAATTTTATTTATTAATTATTATTTTTAGAAAAAAAATTATAAATGCATCTAACTTTAGATTGAATTGTCATTAAACGAATTCAAATTCAATTCATTTAATTTTATACAGCAAATAAATTAATAAATATTTATTTGAGAAACAAATCGAATCTTAATATTTCATTTAATAAATTAATAGAATTTCTATAAATGAAACTTTAATCCAATTTGATTATGATTTAATTCAATTATACTTTGTCGAATAATGATATAGGAATAAATTTTTATATAAACTGATGTAATATTAATTTATTAATTAAATTAAATATTTCTTAATTTATATAATTTATTTTTATTATTTTATATTTTTATTTAATTAATAAATTATTTCAATATTAATTATATAAAATAAATTTATACAAAAATTTATAATTATATCAACACTCTTCTTTGCCACCCCTAAATTTACAGAAAGTATTACCACGTCATCATTAACACGTCATTCTACCTCCGTGGCCTGGCTTGATTTCTACGCATAGTGCTGTAGTAATGTTTCCCAACGGCGCTAAGTGGCAATAGTGAGAGTGTACAGAATTTGTGGATCGTGTTTGACGGTCCGTCAACCAGTGACGAGTTTGTTCCTCTCTGTATAATGCAGAAGAATAATAATAAATTGCATTTAAAAGGACCATAGTTATTCAACAGTACAACAAGGCACAAGTATAGTAAGTAGGTCATATGGGATTAAATCAAAGAAGAACTAAAAGATTAAAAAAAATCGAAAACAAAAGAAAAAATAAAAAATTGAAGAATTGTTATTATATTTTGGGTGGGATATTTTCATCTTATAATTTTTATAAATTCATCTTAATTTAAAAAAATAATTATAAGAAGTTTATATTATTTTTAAAATATACAAACTAACAAAAAGTTTAAACAATTAATCAGTTAAATCTTTCCTATAATTTTTTAAAATATGTATCTTTGATTATTACGTTTACTTTAAGATAAGTTTTGTTTTACCTATTTTAATTTTATAATATAAAATGACTAAATTGTTCCAAAAAAAAAATATGAGCTCTTATATCCAATAGTTTAGGTATTTAATTTTATTTGATTAAATTTTTTAACTTTTTCTTTAGTTGAATTTTAAAAAAAATAATGGGAACTTATTGTAATTATGTCTTAGAAATGGAGTGTGTTGATGATATTCCCAACCCAAAATTCACCCACTTTTAGAAAATTATTATAATAAATTCACATTATTTTTAAAAAAATTTAAATTAAGAAGAAATTTAAAAAAATTAATCGATTAGATTCATATTCATTTTTTTTGGAGACTATGTTTCTTCATTATATTTGATCAACAAGGTTGCTTTAACATGAATTGATATGACTATTTTACACTCACAATGTGAAAGTACCAAAATATTTAAAATTTTACTTTAACTTTAATAATTTTTATACAATGTTTTTATATTTTAATGATGTATAAGTAGTAATATATTAGCATGATTACTAATATTCCACTAAATTAACAAGATATAAGCAGTTACGTGTGGTGTATTGAAAATTATTAAATTGTCTATAAAACATATTAGATTATAAACCATAAAACTAAATGCCTAAAAAATTAGTTTCAATAGTATATATATTTCTTAGAGTAATTTGGTCATTTCATACCATAAGGATAAAATAATCAAATTGAACTTATGTTAAAGCAACCTTAAATAGCTAAAAATTGTTAAAAGATTAAGTTAGAAAAGAAAAAGAATATATAAGATTGATTTAATTAATTTCAAACTTATAATTAATTTATAATTTTATAAAATAATGTGAACTTATTGAATTATTTTATGGAGGGTGAGGTGGATTTATAAAAAATAGTGGGATGAAAATACATACACCTATTTTCAAAAACTTATGAGGTGAAAATATCATTATCCTTATATTTTTTAGGGTCTTTGTTTTTTGGTAAAAAGAATTCTAAAACCAAAAGTTTCAAAATTGCCTAACTTAAGTCCTCATGATATGAAAAATTAAGAAAATTCTATAATGGTGTGATTAAAATTATGGTATAAACATAAATTTTATAAATTATATATAAGATTAGTAAATTGAAAAGTAAAACAAGGAAATTATTATAAGAGCAGTAAATTAGTGTTTTACAAACAAAATAAGCACTTCTACAAATAATATAAAACATGGCACATTATGCCCAAAAGAATTGGAATAAGTTTTATTGAATTTGTTTACCTATAAATTTTGTTTTCATTCTAGACTTTCATTTTTTTTCTCTATCATAGTGTTGTTTACTACACATGTTAATTAAGTAAAATTATTTCTCTTTATGTGGATCAAATTGAAACAAAATTGAAAGTTATTCTTATATTACTAAACGTATATAATATATCAATAAAATTGCATATAATTTTATGTTCCATACATATTTCACGTAATTTTAAGTCTTACTTTTCATTTAGACATAAAAATCATTTGGGTTTGTTGACGAGAAGATTTAAAAGGATGCAAAGTACCTTATCTTACGAATAACTTTGAAAACTATGAAAAAAGAGTTTTTCAAATTTCACATATCTTACATACACCCAAAACTATCATTAATTAATTTAGAAACAAAATAAGAAAATTTACTACGGTAATAATTATTATAATGAGTTTTTATTTTTACATTTATATGTTTTCATCTTTTTAAATAATTCTTATATTAATTTACTTATTTTATCTTTTATTTACAAGTTTTATATTTTTTTTACATATTTTATATTTTATTTAACACTTAAACGATGATTTACAAGTAAT